>JAUPMG010140056.1:0-11279 GCA_031762675.1 Pachysandra terminalis
AGAGACAAGAAATCTATCTAACCTACCACTCACTGGATTTTTCTGAAGATTGGACCAGGTAAATCTCCCAGCAATGATAGGAAAATCAATCAATTCACAACCATTAATAAACTCCGCAAAACCCTTCATACTCATAGTAACTCTGTGTACACCTGATTTCACTTTGGCATACGTAATCACATTGAAATCCCCAATTGAACACTATGGATCACTCCATAACCCTACACCTTTTAGTTCCTCCAAAAATCAGGTCACTCTTTTGGTTTATCTGGACCATAAACTCCCGTCAAAATCCATTCAAAACCATCATCCACATTTGAAAATTTAATGGACACCGAAAAACTGCCAAACCACACTTCCTTACAACTAACAACATCAACGTCAACGTCCCAAACAATGCAAATCCCTCTAGGTCTTCCCGCCGACGGTAGAAATTCCACTCTTTCCGGGTCTTCCATCTCACCCCCATTCGACTCTTTTCTCACTGTAAACTCCTTCACAGCTTCAGCTATGGGGATATGTTCCCCGTACTTGCCAGAAACTGTGATCTGAAACTCCTCTGCTAAGTCTAAAACTCCTTCCCACTCACTTTTTTGAACCTTACCCCTCCCTCCTCATTTCCTTCCCCACCCAAACCAGTTGGCTCTACTTTTTTTTGGGTAGCACCCTCCACACTCTTGCCACCCTTCAAGTTAGAAAATGGATCTGGATTCTCTTGGATTGAGATGTCTTTGTGAAAATCATTCTGCAGTAAGACATTATCAGAAAAACCTGATGAAAAATCAATTAAATGAGCTAAATTAATCGGCTTACCTTGGCACTCTGGTGTAGACATATAACCCTTACTTGTGAGAATTCTGGTACCTGACTCAATTTCAAAAATTCAAGGGAAAAGATGAACAAGAAGCAGGATTTGGTGGGTAACAATTATCAGAACAACCCTTGTATGAAGGATCGCTGCAATGATCTTGCAGAAAAGGCGGATATTTGTCCCCCAAAGTGTTACCTATATGCAATTGGTCCAGAGAATTAGATTCATCAATTGGATCATCCTTGATAAATAACTTTCATGTAACTCCACCACTTCGTCCTCTTTTTCAGAATCTTCACATCCCAAGGACTGAAATTCTTACACCGCCATACCTGAACCTTCAACTCCATTGGCAAGATTCAGATTTTTAACAGAACCAAGACTCACATTACCACTTGTTGAAAGAATAGGAGATTGGCCAACTAGGGCAGGGAAGGCTCCTCCTTCAGGGGTAACAAAGCCATCGGACCCAACAATTGTCTGCGACACTTTGCCATTAGATGATGACAACGCAGACAAAATTATCTGATTCATCTCTTCTTTATTCTTCAATATCTATTCAAAAATCTTCTTCACTTCTACCTTGACCAACATACACATCTTCTGGTCTCATTCCTATTCCGGCGTCTTCACCATTTGTAGTTACTCTCGAGCTTCGATGTCTTCTGGTTTCTCTAGAATGTCTTCTCCCACGACTTTGAGAAGAAGAGAATTTCCGTCGGCCACTTGATTTGGATCGAGACCCCAACGGGCCCCCCATTAACTCAAGACACCCGGTCTGGGTGCCACTTCAAAACGCCCATGTGTAAGCCCAACACTTCGGGCCAAATCTCCCAGATTAAGCCCATCACCATTTTTTTAAATTCCCGCTTCTTGAACCAGCGGGCAATTCAAAGTTTGGTCAAAATTGTCATTAACTGCAGCGGGCCCAGTGCTAGAACTATTGTCTCCCATTCCCACTCCTTCCTCCAATCTCTTTTGACCACGTGGCACTAAAACCTCTGGGTTATCCCACCTGTACAGATCGTCTTCTCCGATGAGATCCACCAGAGAAAAGATACCAGAACTCACAAAAAAATTCAAAGGAAAGTAGTTAAAAGTTTCAAAACTACTCGATCCGTCCCACATCACAATATTCCTTGGAAGTTTTCGGAAAATAGTTTCCCTCACTTGAATTTTTGCTCTCCCCAACCCATTTTCCATAAGATCTACTTCCCCAACGTCGATTAACCCATCGCAAAACTCCCCAATAATTTTAAGGATTTCCACTGCAAGTAACTGGGCCAAAATCCCTTCAATCAACATCCAGATCCCTTTCTATGAAACCGGGCCAGCCGTCATTCCTTCTCCAAGAGGCCATCTCTTTAGAATCATTTCTAGACCTCTATCAATCTTAATACTTCCTTGTTCTCTCATTCTTCAAACGTCTTCCTTGGAATTTGTGAAGAAGAGTGCTTTCTTCTGGTTAATGGCTACAAAGTCCCCAACTTCAACTTTGCTGCATTCCCATCTTACTACTTCGGCAACTCCTTGCCAATCGCGACGTGGATAGCTTGCCAAACACAGTATCGCAAAAGCCCATTTAGTTGATGCGGGGGAGATCGCTGCAACTGGAACACAACCACGGCTGGAAATTCCTCCGAAAATCTCGTTTCTGGCGACAAAATCATTGAAACTGATGGTTGTGCTCTTGCTCTTTTTCTTCTCCGAAGCAATTGAATCGCTCATAGTTGTTCTCGTGACTTGATTCAACCAAAAAATGTCATTGCACATGGAAACGATATAATTCCATCCAAGGTATTTTCCTTTGGCAGAAAAGTAAACAATGCCTCATTTCATTTTTAATGGATGTGATTTTGAGAAAATCTCCTCTAGGGCTTTTTTACATTCCAGCAAAAGTACTCTCCCAGCCACCCTAAAAGATCCCAGAAATCCAGACGATGGTGCTCTCTTGCAAACTTGACAAAGGATCACTCCTGTCAGTTATTCTCAGCCATTTTCTCCCATTGTTTCTAAAACCCTCAAAAGAAATGTCCTTTCTCTCCACTCGAATGCTTTTCCGGACTGCTCCAGTTGCGTTCTTCGCTGGGTTTTCCTTTGAGACATCTCCTTCAAAAATGCTTGCAAAGGTCCGGTGAACTCCATTGTTACCCTCAATCACCTTTTGCTTGCCTTTTCTATCCTTGAAAGCACTCAAAGAAATCTCAATGTCTTCTTCGCTGTATCCAGTCGATAAGAGATCAGCAATCTTTTCCGTCAATCCCTTGTGATGTTTGCTTGCCGACGTTTCTTCGATCGTCTCCTCCATCTGTTCACAATCACATTGTTCACAAACCCTTCAATCCGGATGATAGTGTCATGATCACTGTTCACGATTATTGTTCACGATCACTGTTAAGGCTGTCAACGAGCCGAGCTTGAGCTCTATAATTAGGCTCGTGAACCGAGCTTGAGCCCCAAAAAAATCTCATTATCTTAACGAGCTTGAGCCGAGCTTGGGTAGGCTCGGCTCGGATAAAGTTCGTCTCGATTTGTATATGAGATTATAGGTTCATATTCCTATATCTTATATTATGTATTAATATTAAACACACATGTTAATATATTTATTACATATAATAATAATTATCAACTATAATATTAATGTATTTGTACTAATCTAAGCTTTTTACGAGTCGAGCTTTTCATAAATCAAAATTTTTGCGAGCCAAGCGTTTACGAACCTAAGCCGAGCTGGGAAAATCTCAACTCGGCTCGAAGCTTAAAAAGTTTTAACGAGCTTGAGCTGAGCTTAAGCCTTGCTAGAGATTTACGAGCCTCAGCTTAGCTCGTTTACAGCCCTAATCATTGTTCACAATATATATATTTACGTGCGTGTGTTTGAATTTTTTTTCCACGAGAAAAATATATTTTTTTAACCCCCCGGACCTCAAATAAAGATCTTTCTTCGATGAAAAGTCTTATACTTTTATATTTGTATTTTGTTGGCCTTACCTATACATGTATAATAATATATTATGAATGACATGCTATTCACTTTTCTAGGTCATAATCATTATGTAGGAGAGATGGCTCATGGCTGAGTGGTTCAAGGCATAGTATCGAACCTCTACATAGGATTTCGTTTATAGAGGATTTGAATCCCTCTCTTTCCTTTACCTTTACCTTTACCAAATTCACCAACATTACTAACTGCAATGTATCAAATCAAATAATTATGAATACCATACAGTTAGACCTTTCTTTGATATAGATTCTCTATAACTAATTGTTGTAGAAAATACTAGAGAGAGTGGACAAGTAATGAAAATATCCCTGCTGACTCATTTTTTTTTCTGATAAATGATGAATTATATAAATGATCAAGGAAAGGGGGTGAAAACAAACACCTAGGCAAGAGAAGCTAGTCTCAAGCCCGGGGCAAGAAGTCAAAATACCTAGGAATATCCACCCAATATAGCCAATAAACCCACCGCATAGACAACTCTACACCACCCACCAAACCAATCCTCCTGCATCATCTCCAGAGAAGGAACCCTCTCAAACATCAAACTCTTCTCCGCACCCCTGCTGACTCATTTATGATAGATGAATGGGAGAAAAAACCCTCATACCTTAGGTCGATTTACTCTGCAAACTGTATAAACTGGTCAGTTGATCACATAATGAAAGAACCAGACACAAGTTCGTCAAATTGGCCAGTTACTAATTAAGATCTAAAAAGATGACACCCTAATTTAAGCGTTACTTTAAAGGGGACTTTTAGAATCTTGTGTTATATTAAAATCAACAATTGTGCTGTTCTTCGTTAAGAAAATCAACAGACATGGTGCTGGTCAATCATCACTCCTTGCAATGCTTGCCATGTTCTCGTACAGTCTTAGTTGAAAGTTATACAGTATTAGGTTAAAACGCTTGTCAAGCATCGTTTTTAAGTATGATTCTTTTATCACCCAAAGTTCCATTGTTCTCGTTTGAATTTGGACACTTGAGCAATGAATTTTGTCTTTCTGTCTATTTTTTTTATTTATTGTAATGGTTTGCTTTATTTAGTTCAGTTTGCACGTTGGTCTTGACATGTTCCTCTGAATTCTTTTGATTGTAATGGTTTATTTTCCAGTGTTTTATATTTTAAAATCATTTGTTTATGGTAAAACTGGTCGAATCAGTGTTCAAACCAATGAAATAGTAACTGTACCCTTTTCCAGTTCTCTGATCAGTCCGACATTGGTTTCAATAACAATACAAGCAGTAGAGAAAGGAAATTGTAATTGGAGGATTAATACTATACATGAATCCTACAAAAAAACATCGAATTAAAAACATGCAAGAAATGTCTTTCTTATTTGGAATAAATGAAAGGATCAACAACAGATCAATATAATTTAATCGAATGAGCAGATCGGAAGATTGCAAATAGTCAGATGACTGGATCAAAAAGGGAAACAAAGTGAGATTTTAACCAAAAAAAGACATGAAAACAAGAAAGCGCCGATCTAAGAGAACCATTTGTAGCTGGCAGTCCTAAGTAATCCCTAGATCGTAACGATCAACAAGAAAAAAAAAATGAAAGACTGAGAAGATTCCAGTAAAACTATAGGACATTCAACCGAATTCGAAAACAAACACAGGAAAATGAATAATCGCTAATTGCCTAACAATGTAGAAATCATCAATTGTTAATTGAAACAACAAATGAACAAAGAATACCAAATAGAATAGAGGAGAACAAAATCGAAGGTTTACCATAGCTAACGATCTCACAAGCTCTCTCTCCTGCTCAAAGATCTCCCTAAGCTAATCTCTCCTGCCCTCTCACGCTGAGTAAAAAGCTGTAATTCTGAGACACTATTAATATCGAGTTCAGATCCGGTTGTGTGGTGAAACGTACCAGAAAAGGGTGGAAAATCTGACACGATTTGTCAGAACCCGTCATTATTTTAGCGGGTTGTCGGGTCGAGTTGACAAAATTGTTTTCTTAATCGGGTTAGCCGTCCGAACATGAGCAACATGGTTACCAAATTGGGTGGGCTTGATCTGGCTATTTGTGGACCGACTCTTTGCTGATACAACCCAACCGGACATTTTTCACATGGCAAAGAAGGCTCTTCTAAAACTAATGTCTTCCTTTTTCTACATGTGTTGAAATATTTGAACTATCAAGAGTTAGATGGATACTATGGATTTTCCACATTATGCTTGTCAACAAAAACTAGTCAATTGAACCTTGTGAGACAAACCAAAGATTTGCCACATTGTGCCTCCAAAAATAAAAAATAAAAAATTCTTCACACAAAAAAAAAAGGTCTTGTCTCACTAGTCAATTGAACCTAGTGAGAGAAACCAAAGATTTGCAACACTGTGCCTTCGAAGGGAAAAAAAAAAAAAGATCATGTCTCACCAGTCAACTGAACCTAGTGACAAACCAAAATATCCTTTGGCTAAGAGAATAACTTCAACGGTGGGGTCAATTGATATCCAATTAAGGCCTTCTGGTTATTGATGGTTATTTTTGGCAAGAATGTCATGTCAGCATAATGAGGTGATGTGACGGGATCCGAGTCATGTCATTACCCATTACACTATCAAGTTGGCATATAATCATGATTATAGAAAATTGTATCTTTGAGAATTCTACCAAATGGGGTTTGTCTGGCATCCTCAGTTGATGAGTTGAGACCTTGTCGAGTATATTTGGCTCTCCCGAATCCTCCGGTAAACGTCATATATGGAACTAGGATGGGCACTTTACCCAGAAAGACTTAAATGTGGACAAGGGCGGAGCTAGAAAATTCTTCTTCGGGGGCCGGGGTGGGGGGGGGGGGGGGGGTTTGGGCAAATTAAATCAGAAATGATAAAATACTCTAGAATGTCTCGTCAATTTTAATTGTTTCAACATTTTTTTTCATATCAAGAAATTATGAGAACAACTCATATCGTCCAATTGATAGAGGACCCTCTAGATAGACCACATGGACAGTATATAAGTGCAAATAAATGTTACTAATACATGTACAATAGATGTCATTGTTGAATTTTACGATATATTTAAAGTTATGCACAAGAAAGACATTAAGTCCATAAGAACCATTTTTGTCATCTAGCAAATATTTTTAGGCTTGAAATTTGGTGCGAGGAGATATTCATTGCACATATGGACAACTGCGATTTCAAATAATTTGTTGTAGATAGTGAAAATTGTAAAGACGGATGTCCTAATGAAATAATAATACGTTGCAAAACCACGGATGATTACTCGAGTCATAACTTATGAAAAAGTCTCAACTCTTTAACAAAATGCCTTAATGAGACACGCCAGAGGATGATGATAATTCATGAAGGCTACATGATGCCTAGCATGATTTCACAAAAGGAATGAATCCAAAAGAACACAAGAATGATTTGTGTGATATACGCCAAAGAGATGAGTCTTAATTAACACACACTTCCGTCTAGAGTGAGCCTCGACGACGTAGAAAGTCGAACAGATAGTCTCGATAGTACTAAGGTTAAACAATTTTTGCCTAAGGGAAAAATAGCCCTCAAGGTGCGCCTCACATTCACCAAAGAGATGCGTCTCGGTGAATACTCCTTTCTGTCTATAGTGAATCTCGATGACGTCAGATAAGCCTCGATGGTACTAAGGTTGAACGGTCTCGATGGTGCTAAGGTTAAACAGTCTCAAAAGTATCAAAACTAGACAGTCTCGATGATACTAAGACTAAGCTTCGATGGTCCTAAGACTTAACAATCTCGATGGTACTAAGGCTGAAAGAGTCCATCTAAAGGAAAAGACAACCCACAATGATGTAAAAGACATATCTCCGTCTAAAGGGAACCTCGATGATACCAAGACCGGATGGTCTCGCAGGTATCAAGGCTATACAGATTCTACTTGTGCCAAGACTAGTTGGTCTCGAAGGCACTAAAGCTAAAATGGCCCCAACAATTTTGATAGATTGAGATTAATGCACCAAAGGAAAGAAGGTCTTCAACAGTGCCAAAGACCAAGTGAACTTGGCAAATTGCTGATTGATGCGCCAAAAACAAGATGGTCTTTAAGGGCGGCAAAGACCAAGTGAACTTGGCAAACTGCTAATTGGTGCGCCAAGGGCAAGAAAGTCTTCAATAGCACCAAAGCAATGGTTTAATACATATGGAATTATATAACTTGAGCAAATGTCGCATATTAAACGAAGCCTCATTGGCTCCAGGGATCTTCGAGGGCGCCAAAGGTTGAAAGATATCATGTAACACTACTGATTCATTGGCGTCGAAGGCATAATGCACACCTTGCTGATTTCAAAGGGGGCTTTAGCGATCTAAGGAAAGGAGGGGCGTGAGGCCTGCTCAATACAAATTGTATTGTAAATTACATCTGTGACCATGATGGTAAAATTATAATTTGTCATAATGGCAGAATTATAATTTGTCATAATGGCAAAGATGTAATTTGTTAATACAACTTGTGAGGGAACCACTTCAGAGATAGGGATAATTACCACTGGATTAAACATTTTGAACACCATTAGAAAATTGTTTAATGTAATTTTACCTATCATCATCCCTCTCAAAATGCTATAAATAGCAGGCTCTGTTTCCAAACAGAGAGGAGCAAAATTTGTGGGTAAGGTACAATTTCTGGAAATGTGGCTCTAACGTGTGCTCACAAAACTCCAAACACCTTTTTCTCACTATTCCTCTTAGTTCGATTTAGTTTGGTGCTATTCTTCTTTTAGTTTTGCTCTTTCTTTCTTCTCTAGAAGACAGGGTATGGTTAACCATTGACTTAGGCTTCTGTCGAGTCAATAATTTCTTTGATCGATGACACTGTACAAAAAGAACCTATTACATTTCGGCGACTCCACTGGGAATTAGTCTCCTTCATATTGACTCAACACACAAGAGAATGTTTAGAGCAAAGAGCGAACATAAGGGAAGAACGACATGAAAGAAAAGCAGCAACATGTCAAGCCTGCATTTTGTAAACACATAACAAAATGGTTCATTCACCGATATGATCATGAAATATGTGAAGTCATTGCCAATGGGTTACGCCTCTCAGATCAACTAAGCAGGATTCCTATTGCAAAAAAAAAAAAAAAAAATGGAAGAAAGACTGTATCATGAAGAGCGTCCTAATGAAGAGTGAATCATGTATCCTTTTCCTAACCTTTTTATGTTGATAGATATTAGCCATACGATTGATTGCATTTGTTTTCATGAGATGATGTTCGTCGATGCAAAAATGTGAAAATACTTATTTTCATTACTAGTCGAAAAGGTTTCTTACAGAACGGGAAACACATTTCTTAAAAAAAAAAAAAACACTGACAAACTATATATCGTTTAGAGGTGTAATTTGTTTGGTTTGGTTCGATTTAGTGGTCAAACCTAAACCAAACCGAAGTACATTACACTAAATCGAAAATCGAAACAAACCGAAATAAAAATCGAATTAGAAAACCGAAAACTAAACCAAACTATAATAGATGAAACCAAAGATCGAACCAAACCGACATAGAAACCAAAAACTTCGGTTTGACAAAATTAATACTATTTTCTATACAAAACACATACACACACACACACACACACACACATATATATATATACATTATATATAATATACTTCGGTTTTTTCAGTTCAGTTCAATTTAGTCGAAGCCCTAACCAAAAACCAATCCGAACATATTCGGTTTTTTGTTTTCTAAACCATAACCAAACAAAAATGAAAAAAAAACAAACCAAACCAACTATTTTCAGTCTGGTTTGTTCAGTTTTCAGTTTAAACCGAACCAATTGACACCCCTAATATCGTTGCTGCCTCGTAGCACTACTACAAAAGAAAACGCTGTTGGCGTCGACCCGGTTGAGGACGACAGCACATTGTTCACTTCCGCCTATTCTTCATCATCATCATCATCATCTGCAGGATCTGAAGGCATCTCGCCGAAAAATGCTATTATTTGAGCTTTGAAAGTTTCCAGGCTTTGAATACGGTCGGAGATGACTTTACGACATGCAACGACATCTTCTCTGACTCCCATTAAGCTATATGAATCAACTTCTCGCTTTATGGCATGCGCCTCACCACGAAGATGAGCACAATGCACATCATTCGGCATTCCTTCCATCTAATGCTCTAATAATTGTGCCCTTGCCTCTATAGTTGACGCCATTAAATAAGAAGGATCCATCCAAATAGTCACAAAGATGTGATTACAAGTTCCTTCCTCTTGTTTAGCCTCCTCCATAGCTGCATAATAACCTCGCGCCTGATAAAATAAGGCGCCATGAAGGAAGCCAAAATGGAAATGATTATCCGATGACAGGGGGCAAAGACGACGAAATAACCCCTCGTAATACGGATGAGTCATTTCCAAAGATAATGAGGCTATCTCATTCGCCATGGTGAGGAAGTCTAACCATTTTATTCTATGAAAAGATATGAGACTAGTCATTGGAAAAGTATCAAAGAATGCTGGGTAAGCATTCAACAAGATTATTCTTGCCTCTGGAAAGATAGGAAGGTCAGGAGACTAATGGATCTCTAGTAGCTAGGGGTTAAAGGCATGCCTATCCTTTAAATCCCGAAGATATGTGAAGCATTGTTCATAATATTCCTTGGGAGGATGAGGAATTACGACTACTCCAGAAACATCGCCCAAATCGCCTCCATGTACCATCAAGTTTGTGCAAGGATTGCTTAAGCTTGGAGTTGAAAATTTAGAGTATGAAGGAATACGAATGATGTAAATTTCCTTAACTTTTGGTCCTTTATATAGAGGTTTAAGAGTCTCTTTGTAAGAAGTGAAAATTAATTAAAGCGACTCTTCATCTATAATATGGTAAAATGTGTTACTAGAAAGTAATATACATAGATACTATGTATTAAATATTTGTTAGGATTGCAACGATAAAGGAAAATGCATAAACATTAAAAAAAAGGGGCGGTGCTACATTGGCAATTCGATGAAAGGAGAAAAGACACCCTCATGTCTTCTTCAAAAGATCCGCTAGAAGAACGCCATGCATGAACTGATTGCCTTCAAGCCATGTGCACGTCGATGAATACTCATCGCTATTATCGTCTAGCCACGCCTCATCTTTAGACAACCATTTTTCTGCTTCTAAAAGTCGAGCCTTGAAAGATTCTACCTCTGCTCTGCGCTCAACCACAAGAGATTGTAAGTCCTTACACGACATAAAAGAAGTGATAAGTGCATAGCATTTACCATTTTAACCTAGTTATTCATATTTATTAGTCTTTCTTGCCAAGCTTAATTGAGAGACTTGATGTTTTTATGTTTATTTTCAGGTTTGGTGAAGAATTAAGAAAACAAGCTTAAAACAAGCCTAATTGAACTTAAAAGAAAATAAGGGCCAAGGCTGAAGATGAGGAGCAAGTCAAGCTTCAAAATATGTTAAAGAGAATCCCAAGTGAAGCCAAAGAGAAGCCCAAGTG
>JAUPMG010140067.1:0-24934 GCA_031762675.1 Pachysandra terminalis
CTGTAAGTGTTCTGGGGCCTGTTCAAGTTTGGATTCGAGAGTCACCAACAATTCTTCACTAGGGGAACACTGCAGGACGTATATACAAATCTTCCGTCTTGAAGGTCCTTTCTCACACAGCGAATCTTCGAAGGCTGACGGTCTTCCGAAGAGGATGGTACTGAAGGATCAATGGATTCAAGAGTTGCCTATGAGAGCAAGAAAGTTTCTTGAGGCTTAGCAACACAGCATTCCCCCTCCGGGGTGAATCCGTCATAGTGTGCTGCTTCAGCAAAGTGGGTTTCTAATTCATCAAAGGGAAAGGGATCTGCTACTATCCGGACAACCTTCCCATCCCAGATTCCCTTCAAACACTGATGATAAGAATAGGGAACTATTCTCGCTTGGTGTATCCATGGTCTTCCCAACAACACATGGAATGCAGCTCTATCATCAATGACATGGAAAGTAGAAGGAAATTTAAAAGATCCTACCCGAATGTTGAGAGTAATATAGTCTCTTCCTTGTTTGAGCTTCATCAAGCAATCGATCCAAAGTTTTTTTTTAATTTATAAAACTATTGGTATTGCCGTTTCGGCGACCGGTCCGACCTATCCATTTTTTTAGGTATGATCCAGCTTTTGGATAGGATCTAGATCGGCTGGTACCGATCCGATCCAAGATCCCGAGATTTAAAACCATGCATCGTGCAGGCGAATGTGACGAGCATCAGCCTTATAAGAGACCATCGAACAAATGGTATAGGTGGGGACAAGAAGACACTTGGTCGATACCAAGGACGGTGAAGCCACCGCTCGTGGAGTATAATAGGTGGAACATAATTGCCCATTTGAAATTCTCACACCTAATCCAAGAGACGACTAAGACAGAAAAGGAGATGGCAACAGTAGCAGGCCAAGAACAAGAGAATCCGTATCCACCGGTCGGATGATCGTGACTTGGTGATAAAACGTGAAGAGGTAAAGACGACCCAGACAAAGAAAATATCGGTCAAACAAGGACCGATCACAACGGTGCCAACCTAGAAATTGGAAGAGAAGATCACATCTGGGGAACCATCACTAGAGGATATGGAATAAGATTTACTCCATGAGACCTTGTTACCTGAGTTTAAAGACTTGGAAGTTTATCAGGAATCAACTGTACTATCAATCAAAATCACCCCAACAAACATGATCTAATTCAGATCAAGGCCACCAATATCAATGCCATGCAATATGGCCTTCACTCTAACAGTTGCTTTCCAAGTAGTGACTTCAAAATAGCGGAGCATGGTTGACCCGGAAAGGGACCCGGTCGCTGCTTACATCGCCGATCCAGATGAAAGGAAAATAGATCAAATGGTAGAGGTAAGGATAATCAGAGGTCAAGGTAAGTCTCCCGACTCAATGATCGTCCCTTCCAAGACAATCGAAGATGTGACATTTGAAAAAATACCAAAGAAAATGACTCAACACCTCAAGCCCTTGTATATTAGTGCTTATATGGATGAAATCCTAGTCACCAAAGTCCTGGTGGAGAATGGTGCAGTCGTCAATATATTGCATATCGGGGTGCTGAGAAAACTAGGAAACTTGAGGGAAGATTTAATCCAAACCGAAGTAATGGTCATCAATTTTGCAAGATGGATTACTTCAATGAAATGAGTCATCCTAATTGAGCTAAAGATCAGGAGAAAGAAAACAGTGACCACCTTCTTTGTGGTGGAATCCTCGTCTAGTTACATTGCATTATTAGGGATTGAATTCAATCCAATTGACCCTTACTGTCTTCATTACACCTGTTGCTAATCCTATGGAATGAGGATAAAGTAGAAATAATAATTGCGGACAACAAACCGTTTTTGGTCGATTCTAATGCAGCTGAGGCTGTTTTATATGGCGAAGAAGTAGGAATTTTGCATTTCATCGTTCATAACAGAAAAGGACGATTGATTGGACACTATCAACCAAAGTTGATTTCCAAGATCCCAAAGATGCCAAGGTAGAATCATCTACATCCCGATCGAAATTATCATCAGATTGTCACTCGAGCTTATGACAAGTTGGTTAGGCCTCAAAGTTTCCAAGTGGGTGAACTGGTCCTTCGAGCAACATGGCATGAAAGAAGTCATACTATCAAGCCTATTTTTGACCTGTTGGAAAGGACCATTCGAAGTAGTGTCTGCTCAATCCTTAGGATAGTACAAGATTTCATCTTTTGAGAAAAATGCAAGTGAAGAAACTGTAAATGGAAAATGGTTGAGAAATATTTTTATTGAATATACACCTTTTCTCTACATTATTCTTCTACTTGCATAAATAATCAAAAGAATAAAAAAATAGAAGGGTTATCTATCAGTAAGCTGGGATTCGATGATGCCTTTGAATTCCCTTTTGAGGACTCCAAACCTTGAGACCTCAGGTTCTGGCAAGTTAGCATTCAATTCAGTAAGATAAACCTCCATTTCTTGAAGCTCCTTCTTTCCTCTGTCAAGGACAGTGTGAACTCTTACTGCCATACATGCTCTTGCTCAAGATCTATAGTTGTTTCTCTTATTTGAGATTGGATCTCTCTTATTTGGGCTTCGAGTTTCTTTATTAGGCGCTCCATCTCTCTCATTCGATTCTCTCGCTTATCAAAGGACTCTTGCAGTTTATTTACTTTGCCTTCCTTCCCAGTCACTGCAGATCTGAGAGCTTCAAGCTTGTTGCATTTGTCCATCTCTGCCTTCAACTCCTCAAGGTGATTTCCCAGTCAATTTAGCTTGAAACCCATAAAGACTTCAGTGTCTTCTCCCAACTCCTCTGATCATCAGCAACTACATTATTACTGATCTTGTGGTCATGATCTTCAGAAGTCTACATAACTCATCATATTCTGTACTTTGAAGTCTAATGTTGGGTAGGACAGATTCATTAGCAACCTTGTCGAAGGTTGTCTTGATTATATTCATCTAGTAGGCCCTATCTTCAACTACCAAGTATTTTTTTGTGGACTTTAGGTAGCTAGAAGGTGCTTGCTCTGGGGACAACTCACACCTCCTCTTGACCGCTAACATTGGGATGACTATTTTTTCCTCTTAGTAGCGGAGGCTGGTAATCAAGAGTTGCCACAGTTGTAGCCTCGGTGACCGTGGGAGTGACAATGGGTGCTTCAGTAGTGGAAATAGTTACCGTTGCAGAAACTGAAGAAGGTGGAGGCGTCGTGGGAACAAAACTTATTAGTGGACTGACTACTTCATGCTATACAGTTGTAGTCTCCACTGGAACCAAAGCGAGTGCCAATGTAGCCTCAGCTCCTTTGTCACCAGCAGATGCCTTTGGACTTGCGTCTTTGGCTCCTCCTGTTGTGCTTATTACAATGGATTCCGCCCCTTCTATATTATTCGAAGGAACAAGTGAAGTAATCTCATCATCTCCCTACAAGAAATAAAAGAAGATCAGTTATCTTGAAGGAACAGAGGAATTTCATCATAAAGTAAAGAATCAAATGATCAATTACCTCAGTGATGAAGATGATGGACAAAAGGGCTGCCTGAGAAACCTTCTCCTTCTCAGCACCCTTGGTTGCAACTCTTTTCTCATTTCCCCCTAGCAACTATGTTGCTAGAGGAAGTCACTGTAGAAGCAGAATGAACGGATTGAGGCCTTCAGATCCTCATCTTTGGCTCCTCTCCACTTGAAGTGGAAAGTGAAAAATGGAATTTGAGTTAGAAGAAATCATATAAAAAGATATATACTGAACAAATGACAGATATATTAACAACAACAGGCTTATTAATGATCTGAAGAGAAGTTCTACTCTTTACAAGCTATTATAGTGAATCCTTCTTCTGTGGAAGGAGTAGCTTTGGTGAAGCGTTCTGCTGAACTGAAGTCACTCTTATCTATATAGAACTAGCTCTGCCAGTTGTAGGAATACTTTCACTGTGGCCTCACCATGTGTTACAGGTGGAGTCTTCTGCAAGACATTCACAAGATAAGGTCATAATATTCAAGACTTTTCAGATATAATAGAGAAATGTTGGTGGAAAATAAGTAAAAGTATTTATTATCTTCGAAGCACCACTTGTCTTTGCTTTTCCCCGAAGAGATTGTTTCTTCGAAGGAACAACTAGGACTTTGAAAGCTTGAATCCTCTTTGCCTTCGAAATCATTATTTGGGCAAGGGGGACTTCGATCTCCTCCTCATCTTTCTCTTCCTCAGACATTTCCTCAAAGTCATTCTTAGAGTCAACACTCTTCTCCTCCTCCAGATACATGTCGTCACGTAGAATGCTTCCAGAGAGAGTGTAAGAGATTGGGACAACAAAGCCCTTTGATGGCAAGTGATTTTTGTCAGTTGTTCGCCTTTGGCCTGGTAGTTAGCCACAATTGGTTTTGCAGCTCCCATGCAAAAATTGTGAAGTTTCTGGACTACATCTGTCCAATATAATGACAAGAACATTTACACTCAGCCATCTTTATTGAGAGGGACGGGTCGAGCTTCCCAATTCTTGGTCAGAAAATAATGGACATGGACTAGAAAGTTTCTGTTTCCCACCATAGAACTCAAAATATTGTTGATCTTTAGTCCTACCATATTTTTTCTCAAAGTTATTTGGTTCATCTTGAACTATCGAAGAACTCAGAGAGGACTGTAGAGAGGGAATTTGATCCCAAGCCAATGAACCATTCCTATAAGATATCCAAAGTGAACTATCACCAGTAAGGCCTTTGCTTTGAGCGTCAGGTAAGGCCATTCCTTTATCTGCACTGGAGTCTCTTCCTTTAGCAATGTCCCTTTGGAAGAATTCTTACTGCCCCTCGGCGATATGGACGGATTTCAGACTCTATTTCCAAATCTTAAATGGAGATCAGAGTAAATGTACTTATGGGCTCAATGCGAGACCATATCATTGCCCGTGAAACCAAATCAAGACCAATGTTTTCTAGCCTTCCTTCAACATCATCGAAGGACATTGGAGAAAACCTCATGTACCTCTCCCAAAGGAACAGCTGCAAGAAGTTGGCATCTACCATGGTCTCCACTAGACACTCACTCCAAGACCTTGCAAGATCTTCACATAGCAGATCCAGGTGCCCGTACAGCGTCCCCAAGTACAATGATGTGAGTTCCACCCTACACCCCTTACTATCGTGACGGCAATGGGGAACACTAGCTCAATTACCTTGTGTATTGGATAACCTTCAAGGACAAACCTCGAGAGCCAGAAGGCCAGGAAGGCTTCCAAATGAACAAGGTTGTTCAATATTTCTCTCTAGAACACTTTTATTGACTTGGTATTCTTCTTCATGGGCTCATATTCTCTCCAAAAGTATTTGAGCCAGCCCGCGAAGGTGTGCTTGGAGCTTTTTCCATTTCCTCCGGCCTTCACCTTTGACTTTCAGAGGGACTTCTTCAAAGACTTCTTCATAAGGTCTTCAGTATGCATCTCCTCTGAAGACCACCTAATTGATTAGGATTAAAATCTCCCAAGATAGGGAGACATTGAAGGACCTCTACATCCTCCAAAGTTAGGTTAATTTTCCCTAAGGCTTTCACAAGGTCCTCTGAAGCTCATCGAAGGACCAAGTTTCTAAAGCCATTATAGTCTCTGTGAAACTCTTTCACAGAAATATGGACTGCCTCCAGTACCCCAGCTGAGTCTAGTCCCTTACGATAATCATGGCTGTCAGAATGTTCTCTCACCAGGAAGCCCATCTTAGGGACATGTTGAACTGAGACCAAAATTCGATCTCAAACAGAGGGTAGTCACCCCTGCTAACCTGGAAATATGAAACCTTCTCCATCACATGGGGAAGTCTGTAGTATGACCCATCCCATCCTCATAAGGTTTGTTGGCAAGTTCATCTTCTCCAATGGATAAATACCTGTCTTGCTTAACAAAAGCTCTCCAGAAATGCCCCTTCAAGCTGGAGCAGTCTGTTGCACTCTGGGAAGCATAAACAATAGATGTTGCAGCAACAAAAATGGTTACGATACTTAAACAAGAAGCCATTAGAATACTGTTTCGAAGTTTGAAAGCTTTGAAAATGGAAGTAAGAGAGGAAACAAGAAGTGGAAACTCAGAAATATCAGAAATCTCAAAGTCTGCAAAAGACTGATTTCTTTGTAGAGCTTCTATTTATACTCGAAGGGCAATCATTCCCTCATTGTAAGAAAATTTCAAACATTTCTGTCAATTCGTGTATGATCATAGGTTACAATCATAACATTTCAATACACAAGGTACATCTATTATCTTTGCATTTAATACACATTATCTCCATTATATTGCAATTAACGTCTGCATATTGAGATATGCTCAGATGCCTTTTTATTCAAAATAAAAAAACAGAGCACATGGGTTAATGTAGGGTGGCAATGGCCAAGTGACCCGCCCATCCTGATCATCTTGACCCTATGTTTCAGGACAGACTCAGGTTTATATTAGATTAGCCCGATCTGAGGATGTGAAGACCGATAACTGTACTACTGTGTAATATAAAAATTTCACTTAAGTTCACTATCATCTTGTGACTATGGTTTAATGGTTAGAATTCTATGCTGTGGTCGTGGAGACCTGGGCTCAAATCTCAGCAGCCACATAGTAGTAATACATTTTCCTACTTTATTTTCTTCTAACTAAAATGTATAAAACACCATGGGGGGCTCAGGCTTGGCAAATGAAACTATGGGCGGGATTGAGAAAATGTTTTTAAGCCCGAAGCTTGGGCTGGGATGGGCTCGGACCATCATAATTGCATTTATATTTAGATTATGGCCTAGCCCAAGCTTGACCTAGCTCTGCAAGTTTCTACCCCTAGGCTAATGATGGTGAGGCAGTCTGATTAATCACTTCGAACACGTGTCAGAATCTTAACAAAGGACAACTTATTTGTAAGATATGACCAAAAGATTTGAATCATTCATAAATAAATACAACTGGTCCCCTCCACTAATTTACGTGTGTGAACTCTGAACGGTGTCCACCATTTTACTAGGCCACGTCATCATACTAATGATTTTTTGGCTTGATGAAAATCTCTTATGTTCTTATCCTATAGAAGTTACTTCTTCAGTAAGTAACCTCTTTGAAGGATAGAATGGTTACTGTACACCTGTTAGGGGCTAATACATTTTCCTACTTTATTTTCTTCTAACTAAAATGTATAAAACACCATGGGGGGCTCAGGCTTGGCAAATGAAACTATGGGCGGGATTGAGAAAATGTTTTTAAGCCCGAAGCTTGGGCTGGGATGGGCTCGGACCATCATAATTGCATTTATATTTAGATTATGGCCTAGCCCAAGCTTGACCTAGCTCTGCAAGTTTCTACCCCTAGGCTAATGATGGTGAGGCAGTCTGATTAATCACTTCGAACACGTGTCAGAATCTTAACAAAGGACAACTTATTTGTAAGATATGACCAAAAGATTTGAATCATTCATAAATAAATACAACTGGTCCCCTCCACTAATTTACGTGTGTGAACTCTGAACGGTGTCCACCATTTTACTAGGCCACGTCATCATACTAATGATTTTTTGGCTTGATGAAAATCTCTTATGTTCTTATCCTATAGAAGTTACTTCTTCAGTAAGTAACCTCTTTGAAGGATAGAATGGTTACTGTACACCTGTTAGGGGCTAACCACCCTAAGATGGTCAATTCATCAAGCTAACCACCACGAGATGGTCAATTCGTCTAAGGGTTAGTTACCTTCAAAGGACTAAGGGCTAGTCAGCCTCTAATGACTAAGGGTTTGCCCCCTTCGAAGGACGAGTTATGGGTCTATCACCCTCAAAGAACTTGAGTAAAAGCCTACTGACTTCAAAGGAATCCCTATTGGGAAGGCCTTCGAAGGAATATTTATTCATCCCCAAGGAATTCCTTCGGATGACATCTTCAAGAAACAACTACAGACTGTGTGGGACTCATTACTGTACTTTATTTAAAGAGAAATTCGAAGGAAACACATTTATATTTGATTTCACTGAGTTATATTCAAGGTCACTCGAATTGATTGTTTGACCTAGAAACTTCAATGATTTTATGAAAACTCTTCTTTGCAAGGACAATTGACCATGAAAATGGATTGCTAGCTGAAGGTCTTAAGTCTAAGGTCTCTATATACATAATTCGATAATATACTAGCCACCTTGTGAGATGTATCTAGTAACTCTAAGTTCCTTCGAAGGAATATAGATTAACATACCCAAAAAGGTTCCCTCGAAGGTGAACAAAGGCATGAAAAGGATTTTTGTGGAATTCGAATGTCTTCCTTATTTAACAATGATTGCAATAAATCCTCAAACAATCACGTGATAAAACCTCAGTAACTTAAATATTTCATATATTTTACTAGATGGCTTTTTGCCTTTTCAGGAATGGTAGGGATAAGAATGGATACATTGTTTTGGATACATATGTATATAATTGTTACATGTGTCATTAATCCGTGATCTCTTGGATCCCAAGGCAACCCATTACAGAGTAAGTTAACTTAAAATCAAGTGACTCACCACAATTTCCTTCTAGAAATAACTTATGCATGTTGATTACTTGTAAGCATTAGATATGCTCCATGAATTGAGATATTTCCAATCATCTCTTTGGACATGGTTCTAATCAACACCTGTTTTGGTAAAGAGAGGATATTTTGGATGTTTTCTTTATAAATAACATAGCATGCCCTCAAATCAGAACATTGATGAAACAATGAAAAGATCCAATCCTCTTAACGTATAACTCACATATACGTGAAAGAAAGACAAAAGGTGATAACTTATCTGACTCGTTAAGAAATGAAAGAGAGACTTGTATCCCTCGAACGCTAAGGTTCCCATGCTCTGTGGTGTGCATTCTTGTTAATATACCTAATACCTCGAATTTCTGTATTTCTACTCTTCTCTTTCTCTTATCTACATGTTATATTTGAGACAAAGAACTCTTAACAGAATGAATGCGCAATGGTTTAGGCTATCTTGAGACAGGCTCGCCAAGCTTTATCTCTGTTGAAGCAATTGTAGTAGTGAACTCTTATCATATTTATTTAAGGCATTCGAGTTCGTTATTTCTTACAAATTTTGTTAAGAAAGAAAGAGAAACAAGATGAATAAGAAATCAAGAACACAAAGAAATAGATTTATGTGGTTCAGTAAATAGTTCTTACGTCCACGGATGCACACCCAAATCTACTATTCTTCAAATCTCAAAATAATGTGTTACAATGAATTGAATCCCCAAACCCCAAAAGCATGAACAAATACCCTGTAATTAGGGCTAAACATAATAGAAGTGAAACTCCTATTATACTCCTATACTCCCATACCCCTATAGGGTTGGGTGTAGCCCTAACAACTTACCAACAATCATTTGGAGATAGATAGGAAAATAGGAGTTTAAGTGAAACAGAAATATCCCATCTTATCATTCATCCCATTTAGCCGGTTGGTGACATTCCCAACAGGTTTATTATCCCCACCAACCCTAGAGGTGACAACTTCCATGTTGCCTTAGTAGCACCAGTCTCCACATAACAATAATCTCCCACTTGGAGACTTGAAGTGAACGACTATCACATCTGTAATCTTAAGAACAACATTACCAACCCGATGTGCATCATCCCCTTTCTCTTAAAGCTAGAAGACCAACATAAGTTGAACATGTCTTCAACTTCTCAATTGTGATCACCTTGGTCAAAATATCTACAGGATTCACACTGGTGTGAATCTTCTCCAAACTAATCACCTTCTCCTCCAAAAGTGAACGTATGAAGTGATACCTGATATCAATATGCTTCGTCCTTACATGAAAGGCTGAATTCTTTGCAAGATAAATCACACTTTGACTATCAGTAAAGAGATTACAATCCTCTTGCTCCATTCCCAATTATTTCAATAGGACTTGTAACCACACAACTCGACTCCTTTCAAGCTTCTGTAGCTGCCAAATACTCTACTTCAATACTCTAGAGAGTAATATTTTTTTTGCAATTTTGAAACCCAAAAAACTTTTGCACTCCCCAAAGTAAACACATAACCTATAGTGCTCCTTCTACCATCTAAGTCTCCTGCCATGTCTGAATTAACATATCCTTATAGACAAATTTCAGAACCTCCATAGCATAGAGATGAGTCAATTGTACCTTTCAAGTATCTCATTATCCACTTGACGACTTTCCAATGTTCTTTGTTCGATATACTCATAAACTGACTCACGAAAACAACTACCTATGCAATGCCTGGTCTCTTAAAAACCATAGCATACATAAGACTCCCCACTACAGATGCATAGGGAACCTTCTTCATGTATTCCATCTCTTTAATTGTAGAACCACACCACTCTTTGGACAATTTGAAGTGATCTGCTAGAGGAGTGCTAACAGTCTTAGGATTACTCATGTTGAACCTTCCAGCACTTTCTGAATGTATTGTGATTGAACATCTTCAACTATCTCTTTGATTAGTCTCTGCTGATCTGCACACCAAGGATTCGTTTTGGAGCAGCCAAATCCTTCATAGAGAACTCTTTAGAGAGTTGTTCTTTCAACCTTGTTATTTCAGTCATGCTTGAACCTACCACAAGCATATCATCTACACACAGGAGTAGAGAAATTTAAGAATCATTAAACCTTTTGAAATGCATCAATGATTAGCATTACACCTTCTGTACCTATTGCTAGACATAAAAGTATCAAACCTATTGTACCATTGTCCAGGAGCCTGTTTTAACCATACAAACTCTTCTTAAGTTTGCATACCATATTCTCGCTACCCGGTACCATGTACCCTTGTGGTTGCTTCATGTAAATTTCTTCATCTAGGTTGCCATGAAGAAATGCTATCTTTATATCTAGCAGCTCTAGATGTAAGTCCTTTACAACCACAATACTAAGAACAGATCTGATGGTAGTCACTTTCACAACAAGAGAGAATATTTTAGTGAAGTTGATACCTCCCTTTTGTTGAAAACCCTTCACAACTAGCATAGTCTTGTATCTTTTCGACCCATCATTCCCTTCTTTAAATCTCCCACTTGTTCTCTAAGACACTCTTTCCTTTGGGAAAATTAACCAAGTCCCATGTTTTGTTTGATGAGAGGGAGTCCATCTCATCGCCCATTGCAAACTCCTACTCATTCCTTGCATTATCCTGTATAGCTTCCTCAAAACATTCAGGTCCACCATTTTTAATTAGTAACTGATAATTAAGAGAGGACAAATACCGAGCTGAAGTCATTCATTTGGTAGCTCTAGATGACCCCCTTAAAGGAGGAGAGGCCTCAGTATGTGAAACATGAGTAGGATAGGTATGTGCTTCTACCTCATGGTTTTCGTCTAGTTGTTCCAATACACCCCTTTGGCGTATCTTCATCAAGTTTCACGTATTTCTCATCTATTGGACTTTCTATAAAAACATCCTTTATCTTTTCATTATTCATGAGATTTTTATTAAATATGATATCCTTGCTACTAATGACTTTTCGATAGTCTGGATCCCAAAATTGATAACCAAAGTCATTAATTCTATATCCAATGAAAATACATTTCCTAGACTTAGGATCTAATTTATTCATTTTATTTGCATTAATATGAACATAAGAAGTACGACCAAATAACTTCAAGTGTGTTAAGTTTATCTCTTTTACAGTTCGAGCCTCTTTTTGAAGTCCAAAGTCCAAGGCAACTGAAGGACCTCTATTAATCAGGTATACTGCCGTATTGACTGCATATGCCCAAAAAGATTTAGGCAATCCAGCATCTATCCTCATCCTTCTAGCACGCTCGATAATAGTTCTATTTATCCGTTCAACAACCCCATTTTGTTGTTGTTGTGGTGTTATAGGAATCATTTTCATTCTTTTGATCCCATTCAAAGCACGCATGTCCTCAAATTCATTGTTGCAGTACTCTCCATAATTATTTAACTTGAGGCTTTTCAGTTTTAAAAATGTTTCATTCTCAACAAGCGCTTTCCACTTTCTAAACATATCAAGCATCTGATTTCTGTTTTAGAAAATAAACCCATAATATTTTAGTATTGTCATCAATGAAAGTGAAAAAATAACGAGAACCACCAAGAGAAGGATTCAGAGATGGTCCCCACACATCATTATGCACCAACTCCAATTTGTTAGGTTTTGGAGTTCCTTTTTGATTTTTGAGAAACTCATATTTGTTGCTTTCCAAAGATGCAGTCTTCACAAAAGTCCAAATCTACCGCTTTCAATCCGGGTAGCTTGCCTGCTTTGTGCATTACCTTCATTCCCCTTTTACTCATATGCCCAAGTATGTATTGCCATGTGTTTGCATCCACCAATGTAGATGCAACTGAAATTGAATAGTTAGTTCCACGTACAATATATAATGTGCCATCTTTCTTACTTAGTGTTATTATTATAGCACCCCTGGTCATCTTCCATGAATCATCACAAAAAGTGGTGGTTGTTTCCACTTGCGCCAACTGCCCAACAGAAATTAATTTTTTCTTTAATTGAGGCACATATCTAACGTCCTTCAACTGTAAGGTAATACCATTCTGTAATTTTATTTGTACATCATCCTTTTCAGCGACGTAGCAGGGTTCTCCATCTCCAAGATAAACTTTTCCGAATTCACCTTCTACAAAATTTTACAGAAAATCCTGTTGATGGGTAGCATGGAAAGATGAACTAGAATCTACAATCCATACATTGTTTAGTTTAGCAAGAGACAATCAAACTATTATAATATGTAATTTTTTCATCAGAGAGAGTTATGGAGTCGTTACTTTCCTAATTTTTATTTTGGGTTGCTTTCCTTGGAGCTCGACAGTCTCTCTTGAAACGCCCTTGCTTCTCGCAATTCTAACAGCCTTGATCACATCTTCCTTGAGAAGGTCTTGACCTATTATTCCTTGATTTAGAGTGGTTAGAATTTCTATTCCCCTTCTTTGACGATCTGGCCCTTTCTTCTACACTCAGAACACTACCTGAAGTTTCAGCAATTCCAGAATTCTTCACGCGAGCTTCTTCACTTTGAAGAACACCTACAATATCATCTTACTTCAAAGTAACTGAACCAGACAAGTTGCACACAACCATTACTAGACCTCTCCCAGCTATCTGGCAATCCTGATAAAATCAACAAAGCCCTAAGCAATAAAATCAATAGCTATGATACCAATTGTTAAAGAAAGAGAAAAAATATGAAGAAGAAATCAAGAACACAAAGAAACAGATTTATGTTGTTTAAAAAATTGTGCTTACGTCCACGGATGCACACCCAAATTTACTATTCTCCAAAGCTCAGAATAATGTCTTATAATGAATTGAATCCCCAAATCGTAAAAGCATGAATAGATACCTTGTAATTAGGGCTAAACATAATAGAAGTGAAACTCCTATTATACTCCTATACTCCCATACCCCCAATAGGGTTGGGTGTATCCCTAACAATTTACCAACAATCATTAAGAGAAAGATAGGAAAACAGGAGTTTAAGTGAAATAGAAATATCTCATTTTATCATTCATCCCATTTAGCAAGTTGGTGACATTCCCAACAGGTTTATTATCCCCACCAACCCTAGAGGTGATAATTTCCATGTTGCCTAAGTAGCATCAATTTCCACCTAACAACAATGCTACATCACCAGTACTGATGATCCGGCGGTCTAAATAAACCTTTTGGACACGCGGCATAATCCAAAAACGCATATGTACGCTTTTAAGACACATCTGCATATGCCACATCATATGTATAAAGCAGTTACCTGCTACCTCCACTAAGCTCCCGTGTGCCCCTATTGGGCCACATCAGCTGTACTAATGGTCTTTTGGCCTGATATGAGATTTGCGGTCATCTCTATCCTGATCAAAGGTTTGAACCTTGATTAAAGGTTAACTCCTACAGTGAAAAAATCTCTAAAGAATAGACGGTTACTGTACATCTCACCAAAGGCTAACAACTCTAAGATGGTCAGTTCGTCAAGGGTTAGTCACCCTCAAATAGACTAAGGGTTAGTCACCCTTTTAATATGGCTAAATGATTATTTCTCTTTTGAATGACATAAAATGAGGGTTAGTAACCCACGATAGACTTTGCATTCGGTTGACTTCGAAGGAGTCATTTTTAAAGGAATCTTTGAAGTACACTTTGCTCATCCCCAGGAAACACCTCCAGATGATGGCTTTCACTAACTTTGAAGGAATCCTTGAAAAAGAGACCTTCGAAGGCATGTTCTTACCTTTATTTCCACACGTCACCTTCGAATGGCAGTTGTGGACCCACAGGACTTACTTGTACACTTTACTTTAAGAGTACTTCTCTTACTAAAGTCTAATTCAAAAGTTGGTTATTTAACCTAGAACCTTAAAAGATCCTATGGTAACATTTCCTCATGGGGAAAATTGATCATGAAAACCGAATCACCCACTGAGAGACTTACATTTAAGATCTCTATATGGGAAAATTCATTAAATATACTGATTACCTTATAAAGGGATAAAGTTACTTTGGCCTCTTCTCAAAGGAGTATGGATTAAATTACCAAAAGGGAGTCCTTCAAAAATGGGTAAAATCCTGAGGAATATCTGTAAAAATTGAATGAATCGTTTGTGTAAAGAAGATTGTAGTAAATTCCCAATGCAATCACATGCTAAAACTTCAGCTACTTATATATCTACTGTATATCTTATCTGAGGGAATTTTGTCTTATCAGGTATGGCGGTGATAAGAATGGAATGTTTCCATTTTAGAACTTTATGCATGACACATATGTCATCTGATCCTTGATCTTCTAGATTCTAAAGCAACCTATCACAGAGCAAGTTCACTTGATCGAATGACTCACCATAATTTTCTTCTGGACATAACTTAGCCGCGTTGAATATGCATGTACTTCGATATTTTCATTACTGCGTGGAGATATTTTCAAGCTCCTCTCTAGAAAATTGTCTAATTGACATATGTCCTGATCAAGAGAGGATGCCATTGGATGATTTCTCTATAAGTAGCAGAGCCTTCCCACAAATCAAGGCAATTCATAATTCGTAGACATCATTCACAATTTGAATAACTGTTAGAACATTGAAAGAACTTATCACCTTCAAGTTAAACTCACAGATACTTGAAAGACTAAGAGCGATAACTTGTCAAAGAAAATTATAAGAAAATCTTGTGTCCTTCGAACACTGAGGTTCCCTTGCTCTGTGACGTGCGTTCTTATTGACACACTTGACATCCCAACTTCCCTTCCTTTGATCCTTTCTTTATCTTATTTACGAATCACATTTGTGAAGAAATGCTCTAGATAGAATGGTTGCATGACAGTTTAGGCTATCCTGAGACAAACTCTTTAGACTACATATCTGTTGGTGCTCTTGTATTAGTGAATTCAAACTTTACCAAATGAAGTATTCGAAGTTCTGGTTATTACAAATTCTGCATCACCATTAATTAGCGACCTCATTTTTTTGGAATGGATACTCTGTAGAGTAGTTATCATATTGTTGGTTCAATGGATCCAACTCTTCCAAATATTACTCCTGTTATTGAAGAAATTTCTGAAGAACATCATACTGAGGGCCCTGCACCAGTTGCTGAAACTTCCACAGCAAATTGGTTTATTCTGAATGCTTTGAGAAATATGCAAGCTCAACTGTATAGTCTCACAGCCAAAGCCATCTTGGAAGTTCCTTCTAAAAATGCTTCAAAAACTTACCCTGTAGTTGACCCTCCTTCAATTGTACCATCTATACCCCTTGTCTCTAAAGCTGACTTTGTTACCATTGTCGATGTCGAAGCACTTTTCCACCAATCTCATACAATGGATACTGACTGGATTAAGAGTGACTTTCGTCCTCCTTAGCTAGAGGATCTCCTTAGTAGTCTATATCCCAAGGATTATGAGGTCCTCGTATTTCCCCAATTTTCTGGGCAAACAGGGAATGTGAGAGAGAATGTGAGCCGTTTCATTGAAATTCTGGGGGCTTTTGCTGGTGATCGGAAACTACGTTTGCGCGAGTTCTCCAAATCACTCTCTGAAAGAGTAAACATATGTTATAGTAGGTTGGAGCCTGCGTTAGTTCAAACCTGGGAGGAGATGGTAGTTTTGTTCCACCGTAAGTTTTTCATTATGGAGGAAAAGCTTACCATCATTGATCTCAGTCGTCAGAGACAAAAGCTTGGAAAAGAACTAGTGGCATATGTCAAGAGGTTTAGAGTTCTGGTGATCACTTTCACTAAGATAATGCAAGAAGAGAAGTTTTTTCAGATTTGCATCAATGGTATGCTCCTTGCATACCGAGTGTATCTAGAGAACTTAAAAATCAGGAGTTTCACTGAGTTATATGAAGCCACCAAACAGACCAGCGCTTCTATGCCCCTTGTTGATAAAAAGGGAGATAAAAAGCGAGTCCTTGCAGTGACTACTGAAAAGTTTGAGAAGATCTCCTCCAAGAAGAAAGGGAAAGCCAGCAACAAAAAGCGGGGAACACCACCCCCTAAGATAACGTGTTTTCCAACCCAGTTGTATGTGCTGTTAAATGAATAGATCAAGGATGATCACATATGCCTTCCTCCCATTGAGAGTGAACCCTTTGAAGCAAACAAGAAGTCACCTAAGTATTGCCAGTTCCACCGTCATACTAAGCATCCCACTTTTGATAGCTATTCTTTATGGAAGTTGTTCCACGCCAGGTTGGCCACTGGAGATATTGATCTCCCAGAAGCAACTATACATATTGATCCCTTGCCTAAGAACAAAGGGAAAGGAAAGGAGACAGCACGTACATTTTTCACACCAATAGAAGTGGATCACAATCCTGACACCAAGCTGAGCGAAGCCCTTCGAACTACCACGAACTTCTAGATGGTTTTTGAAGACACGCAATTCAGCCCAGAAATGCGTAATAATGCTACTCGTACCATGCTTTCTCTCAGTGAAAAGCATCAATACGAGTGCTACTCTGTTCATGTCGCTGTCTACTACACTCCTAGACTCTGTAAGACCACCATATCTTTTACAGAAGAGGACATGATGGCTCCTTCCAAAGACCACAACAAACCGCTTTACTTAAATGCTACGCTTCAGGACATTGACATCAGAAGACCACTTGTTGATAATGGATCTTCGGTTAACCTTCTACCTCTTTGCACATTGGAGGCAATAAGAGTTTCAAAGGACAGGGTTGTTCCTGAGACAACTCGAATTATGGGCTTTTATACTCAATGGAAACAGACTTTGGGGCACATCACCCTTGAAATATAGGTAAGACCCTTTAAATTTCCTACATTATGACATATTATTGATGATAAAGCTGTATTTCATATACTCTTGAGAAGACCTTGGATTCACTGTGCCAAGGCAGTCCCCTCATCTTATTATCGATGTCTCAAGGGCATATGGAATGGAAAGGTTGTCCGGGTAGTGGCTGATCCGTACCCCTTTGATGAGTCTGAAACCCATTTCGCTGAGGCCGCTCTGTATGATGGCTTTTCCCCTAAGGGTGAATGTCGAGTTACTAAACTGGAGGGGAAGCCAATCCCTCTAAGGATACTATTGAGGTCCAAGTTCTCCTATCCTCTCAAGCTCGACTTTCCTTGCACAAACAACAAGGCAGAATATGAAGCATTACTCATTGGCCTTACACTTGCTCACCAAATGAAGATTCAAAAATTTTAATATTTGGTGACTCTAGCCTGATCATTTCTCAAGTGAATGAGAAATTTTTGGTCAAAGAATTGAATTTAGATCCTTACAGAACGATGATACAATCTCTCTGTCGGAATTTTACAAGATAATCTTTGACTCACACAATGAGAAGTAAGAACAAGCATGTTGATGCATTTTCCAATTTAGGAAGTAGACTCCACATGGAACTTGACTCAGCAATTCTAGAAGTCATTAGAAAGTCTACTCCTTTCACTCAGCTCCCTCAAAGTGATGAAGAACATATTTTAGAGACAGACTAGAGGTATCAGATATCTCAATATCTTGATAGCATCTCCTGTCATACTCCTATTATTCCCCTCAAAATAATAATGATTTTTTCCAAACTTGGTAAAGTTCTCTATTATAAATGGGGCTCTATTCAGATGTCTTGAACCGGAGGAAGCTTTGGAAAGACTACAGATCATGCATTAAGAAACTTGTGGATGTACAAATTCTATCCCTCTATTCAAAAGATTTTAGAGATCAAGGATATATTGGCCTTCAATGGCATTTGACGCTGCCAAGTTACAATTGTCTTTCGCACAATGTCAAGAACGACATGATGTAGTAGAAGCCTTCCCCATTCATGATCAAACTGATTGGAGGGAACCTTATATCAAGTACCTTCAAGATGAAATTCTACCTCAAGATCGTTAAGAAGCAATTTTTCTCAAAGGAAAAACTGTGAGATTCTATTTTGAACAAGGAGAATTGTACAAAAGAAGCTTCAACAATTCGTCTCTAAGATGCCTAAGAAATCAAGAAACCACCATCGTCCTTCGAGAAGTACATTGTGGAATGAGTGGAGCTCATCAAGGCAAAATAATGATGTACAAACAGCTACAAGACTTAGGCTACTATTGACCTACTATGGAAGCTGATTCAGCAAGCTTTATGAAGAAGTGTGTTAGATGCCAAGTTCAAGATAATATCCCTCAAAAGGCCCCTCATGAAATGCAATCAGTCATTACCCCTTGGCCTTTTCACACTTGGGGGGCTAGTCCTAATTGTTCATATTAACCCAAGAAGTCGTAGAGGACATACTTGGATTTTGGTAGCCACAAAGTACTTCACAAAGTAGACTGAAGCTGTTCCTCTCTACAGAGTTGATGGGATGTCTGTGGTCCAGTTCATCAGGGATAACATCATCACTCGGTTCAATGTCCCTCAGAGGATCATTACAGACATTGGGACTTCCTTCCTCAACAGAGCAGTTAGAGAGCTAACAACATTTCATAGAATTGAGCATATCAAATCTTCTCCTTATTATCCATAAGGGAATGCTAAAGCTGAAGCCTCTAATAAAACCCTGATCAAACTACTGAGCAAAATGGTTTATGATCACCCTTCTCGATAGAATGAATTCCTGCCTTAGGTTCTCTGGGCATACAGAGTGAGCAAACATAGAGCACTAAAGCTACCCCTTTTTCCCTTGTTTATGGATCAGAAGTTATCCTACCAATTGAGTCATAAGTACCTTCAGCTAGAATCCTACAAGCGAGTTAAACTGGAGTTTTAGGGATTTCGCTACAATGCGAACCCAAGAATTAGACAATTTAGATGAAAGAAGGCTAAAGCTTTGGAAAGAAACCTTCATTATCACCATATTGTAACCCGAGCTTACAAAAAATTAGCTAAAACCCAGAGTTTTCAAGTTGGAGAATTGGTCCTTCGAACAATATAGCATGAAAGAAGTAATACCATCAAGCCTATGTTTACGCCAATGTGGGAAGGACCATTCGAAGTAGTATCTTTATATACATCAGGATATAGATTCTATCTTTTGAAGAAGATGCAAGAGAGGAAATTGTAAATGGAAAATGGTTAAGAAGGTATTTTTATGAAATAAAGAAGTTTCATTTATAAAGGATCTTGTCATTATACATTCAAAAGAAGAAAAAAAAAAGAGAGGGAAGAAAAGAGAAGAAAATAGGCTGAAAGACTCAATGATCAGATAGCTAAGATTCGGTAAAGCCTTTGAACACTCCTTTCAGAACTCCTAGCCTTGACACTTCAAGCTCATGCATATTGGCATAAGTGTTGATGAGAGTAGCGTCCATCTCGGCAATATCTTCCTTTTTGGTTGTGATTGCACGTTTTCTAACCACTTTACACGGTTGCTCAAGCTTCAGCTTATCCTTCAAGTCTTCATCAATGTTCTTCCATTGGCAAACAGATCTTCCTACTCATTAAGCTCACGGGTCTTTCTAGTCAAAGCTGTGGAAAATTCTCTCAATTTCGTATGCTTATTTTCTTCTTCCTTCTGCTTCTCCATTCGGTTCCCCAGCCAGTCAACATGGAAGCCCATGGTCTTCAAAGATAGCAATATCTTCTCTCGGCTCTGAAGATCCCCACCAGTAACATCATTATTTCTCTTATGACTCATGATCTCCAAGAGCCTGCACAACTCGTCATAGCCTGAGCTTCGAAGTGTGATGCTGGGAAGAAGAGACCCATTGGCAATCTCACCGAAGGTTTCCTTGATAATATCCATCCAATAGGCCCTATCCTCTGCTACCAAGCAGTCATTTATCGGTATAGAATAATTTGAAGGTGCTCCTTCTGGTGATAATTCGAGTCTTCTTTAGAGTGAGGGCATGACAAAGTTGATCCTTTTCCTTTTAGAAGACGAAGGAAACCCTGGATCTGATAGAATTGGAGGCATAACTTCGGCGAGTGGAAGATATGGCCTGGGTGCCTCAATTATTGCTGTAGAGGCAGGAACCGAAGGAGTTGATTCTTCAGAAGAAGGAACTACTTCAAGCTGTACAGTTGCAGTTTCCTCCATAAGGGTAGAAGGTTCAGCAAACATCTTCATCTTCCTTATTGGCAGCTACATGAGGAGCAGCATTAGTAGCTCCTTCAGCTGTACTTATTGGAATACTCTCTACCCCCTCTCTAATATTTGAAGGAGTAGGAGAAGTCACTTCCTCTTCTCCCTGCAAAGATTAGCAACAAATTAGTAGAGTTGAAGAAATGAATACAAATCATTTTCAACGAAGGCTGAGTGTGATCAGTTACCAGGAGAAGGGAAGTCAAAGAAGGTTGATTTGGAGGAAGTACAGGTGGAACTATAGCTTCTTCTTCCACCACTCTACTCTCTCCATCTCTAGCAACTCCACTGCTAATATGCAATTTTGCAGCAGGAGGATGAGCAAGTTGAGTGCTTCTCAGCCGCATCTCATGTTCTTCTTCAATAGAAGTAGAGACTATACACAAGCAAACATGAGTTCTAGAAAGAATGAATTCAAGAAAATACATTGAATAAGAAAGTAAAGGTGTATACCTGCTGCAGACCTTTCAGCAATTCTGAGAGAGGTTCTCCCAACAAAAAGTTGTGTTAGATCCTGTTGCTTTGAAGGAACCGGACTTGAAGATTGTGATTGCACTGAAGGCTATTTGATATGTACAGGGCCAGCCTTAACAATAGCATGAGCATTTTTTTGTGGCCTTTACTAGGTGTTATAGATGGCTCCTTCTGCAAAGAACATAAAAAAAGTAAAATTCAGAAGTACCACTTGTCTTGACCTTCAAAGTACTGCCTTACCCTTTGGAGGGGTGCTTGCTTTGTCTTTCGAAGGACGATATTTGGAAGGAGTGGAGGTGCTTCGCGAAGGTTGACTTTTCCTACCTATTGGCACTAACATATGGTCCAAAGGAAGTTCAAATTCGTCCTCCTCTTCCTCGTCTCCTTCTAATCCCTTTGCGAGATCCTCCACCAAGTCAGCCTCAACCTCCAGATACACATCCTCAATAATAATGTGAACAGGCACAACATAGGTGATGGGAGCTGCAAAGCCGGTAGAGAGAGAATGTTTTCTACAGGACTTCTACCGCTACTCTCCAAAAGATTAGAAGTTAGCCACAGACGGTTGTGCTGGGCTTTTGTAGAAATTGCTACATCACAGCTGCCTAGTAAGAAGCCCAGAATAAAGTTGCCAATCCATCTTTATTGCGAAGGACGAGATGAACTGCGCAATTCTCCGTCAGCAATTGATGGCCATGGACAGAGGAGTATCGAACCCCCCAAGCCACCAACAACAGTTCCTTCTTCATCCAAACACGCCAAATTCTTCGTGGTGTTGTTGATCCATGATGAATTGTCGGAGTACTCGGTGAGGGTTGTAAAGGAGGTATTTGCTCCCTACTCTGTAGACCATCCCTATTAGATAGCAAGGGTGCAGTGTCACCAGGAAGGTCTTTCCCCCGAGCCCTAAGTTGGGCCAATTATTCACCCTCCCCGGAGTCTCATCCTCTAATAGAGTCCCAACGGATGAAAGAATCTGCATCGTCCCTCGGCAATAGGGATGAAATTCAAACTCTGTCTTGACGTCAATCAAAGGAGGCAAGGAAGCAGACTTCCTCGCCTAAATGCAAGACCATATCATCGCCTGTGGAGTGGTGAAGACATCAAGCTCCTCCAACCTCTGCTTTAAATGCTCAAAGGAGACAGGGGCATACCTCCAATAGTGCTCCCAAAGGAACATTTGCAAAAATTTGGCGTCCGCCAAAGTCTCCACCAGACACTCATTACGGCACCTCGCCAAGTCTTCAGACAGTAGCTTGAGATGCTCATAAAGTGTCCCCAAGAACAGAGGGGCCAATGGCACTCTATTCCCCCCGGCTATTTTGATTGCCAAGCGAAAGTCCCTCTTGGTTACCCTGTTAGTAAGGTAACCCTCCAAAACGAACCTTGAAGGCTACTAGCTCAAAAAGGCTTCCAAGTAAACAGTGCTCTTCAGACCCTCACCCCAATACCGTTTGATGGATTAGGTGTTCTTGTATACCTTCCATCTTCTCGCCAGAAGTATCTAAGCCAACTCTTGAAGGTATGCTTTGAGCTCTCTCCTCCCCTATTCGCCTTCACCATTGACTTGCAAAGGGATTTCTTCAGGCAATATTTCAAAAGAGCCTCTATAGATTCTTCCTTTGAAGTAAAGAAAACTTGGCTAGGGTTCATAATCCCTACCACTGGAAGGCTTAGAAGGACCTCTACGTCCTCTAAGGTTGGGGTTATCTCCCCAAAGGCCGTTAGGAAGACTTGGTCCATGGGTGACCATCAAAGGACCAAGCTCTTCAGGCCAGTATAATCTCTATGGAATTCTCCTATAAAGATCTGGATGGCTTCCAAAACGCTAGCAACATTCAGAACCATGTTGTAGTCGGGGTTGATGAGGATGTACTCACACCATGACACCCAGCCTGACTGAACAGAATCTAATAACAGAGAGAGGATAATCACCCCTTCCAATCCGGAAGTATGGAACCCTTTCCACATAAGGAAAGCTAGTGATGTCCTCAATTCCATCACTGAAAGGGATATGAAGCTCTTCATCCTCTCCAACATGATTTTTTATCCTGACTCATGGAGGCTCTCGAAAAATGCCCCTTCAAGCTTCCTAACTCAGCTGCCCTTCGAGTTGAAGGAGAACTGACTGATACTAAGGAAGAAGTTGCAGCACTAGAAGAAGCCATTACAAAGCTCTTGAAACTTTTCTTGAAGCAAAGAACACAAAGAAGGAAAGAAAGCAAGATAGCAGGATCCAGGGATTGCAAGAAATCTCAAAGATTGGAGAAGATTGCTTTCTTGGTGAAGATCTCTACTTATACAAATAAGAAGCAGTCTCTCCAATTTCCAATAAAAAGTTCAAACGCCCTAGCAGTTCACGTACGTTCATGGGATATAATCATGCCGATTTTATGTTACAAGATACGTTTGTTATCTTTGCATTTAAGGCATATTATCCCGAAGGATACAACATTTAATGCTTGCCAGTTCGAGGTACAATCTCCTGCTATTATCTTCAGCAAAAAAACAAAACTGAGATGGAGGGGTTATTGATGATCCGACGATCTAAATAAACCTTTTGGACACGTGGCATAATCGTAAAACACGTATGCACTCTTTTAAGATACAACCTCATATGCCACATCATATGTTTAAAGCAATTACTTGCTCCCTCCACTAAGTCCTCGCGTGTGGACGCCGAATGACGCCCGTGCCCCTATTGGGCGACATCAGCTGTACTGATGGTCTTTTGGCCTGATATGAGATTTGCGGTCATCTCTATTTTGATGAAAGGTGTAAACCTTGATTAAAGGTAACTCCTGTAGTGAATAAACCTCTAAGAAAGAGACGGTTACTGTACATTTAAACAGACGCTAACCACCCTGAAATAGTCAATTCGTCAAGGGTTAGTCACCCTCAAATAGACTAAGGATTAGTCACCTAAAGGGTTATGTCTCCTTCAAATGACATAAAATGAGGGTTAGTCACCCACAATAGACTTTGCATTTGGTTGACTTTGAAGGAGTCCTTATTAAAGGAATCTCCAAAGTACACTTTGCTCATGCCCAGGAAATATCTCCGAATGATGTCTTTCACTAACTTTGAAGGAATCCTTGAAAAGGAGTCCTACGAAGGCATATTCTTACCTTTATTTCCACACGTCACCTTCGAATGACAGTTGTAGACCCACAAGACTTACTTGTACACTTTACTTTAAGAGTACTTCGAAGGAAACATGTTTCTCTTACTAAAGTCCAATTCAAAGGCATTTGAATTGGTTATTTAACCCAGAACCTTGAAAGATCCTATGGTAACCTTTCCTCAGAGGGATGATTGATCATGAAAACCGAATCACCCACTGAGAGACTTGCATTTAAGATCTCTATATGGGCAAATTCATTAAATATACTAATTACCCTGTAAAAGGGCTGAAGTTACTTTTGCTTCTTCTCGAAGGTGTATGGATTAAATTACCAAAAGGGAGTCCTTCGAAATGGGCAAAAGCCTAAGGAATATCTGTAAAACCTGAATGACTCGTTTGTGTAATGAAGATTGCAGTAAATACCCAATACAATCACGGCCTAAAACCTCATCTACTTATATATCTACTGTATATCTTATCTGAGGGGATTTTGTCTTATCAAGTATGGCGGTGATAAGAATGGAACGTTGCCTTTTTAGAACTTTATGCATGACGCAAGTCATCTGATCCTTGATCTTCTAGATTCTAAAGCAAGCTATCACAGAGCAAGTTCATTTGATCAAATGACTCACCACAATTTCCTTCAGGAAAGAACTTCGCCACGTTGAATACGCATATACTTAGATATGCGTTGTTGCATAGAGATATTTCCAAGCTCCTCTCTGGACAATTGCCTAATTGACATTGTGAACTACCCCGGATCGGGTGGACCCCAGATAGATCGGGTTAATAGGAGTCGCCACCACTCATTGAGTTCGGGTGTGAATGGTCACCCATGGGT
>JAUPMG010140068.1:0-11278 GCA_031762675.1 Pachysandra terminalis
GTACGAATTTGGTCAACCATTGAGTGTGAAAAAGTTCAGATCAACCCTTTTGTACAACAAATGGAACTCTTACACTGCTCTGCAATTGCAACACAAAGTCACAAAGAAAGAGTCTTAAGAACCACAAAAGTCCACACCATGAGAAAAAATTCAACCTTTTCACTTTTCTGCTTCCATGCCGGGCCATTAAAAAAATAAAATCATGGATCCTTTATGTATGATGAATCCCTTTTAAGCAGTCAAAAATCTCTCTTTCCCTCTCTATCTCGTTCTTCTATATTCTATCCTATTATTGCTTTAGAATTCCAACCCCAACCATAGACAGATCATGAAGGACTAAACCATTTCGATTGAATCAAATCCAAACAGAATCAAAACATGAATCCCAAATCCATCCACTTCACAAGCGAACAAGACTTGTCATAATGAAATCAATAACTAAAGAACATTAAAAAATACTAATAATAAAAACAATCTCAATACGGGAAAGAAGATCTTACCGAGCTTTAGACAATCAAAAGAGAAAGAAAAGATTTATCAGAACGAGATCTTTCTCCTGTTCGATTGCTCCTCTCTACTGAGAACAACGACCAAGCTTTCCCTAATTTGTTTTTATAGAGATCCGAGAGGGTCAGTGTTGTGATACAGATGGGCCTTAGGCATTTGCAGCCGTCGAGGTGATGTTTATGTAGCAGTTGTTAGTATTATTATCGCTGCTTCTGCTGTTGTTGTTGTCGTGGCTTTACGGACTGGTCCGGTCCGGTCCAATCCGTGATACAAACTATTCATCGAAGAGTTATGGATCGGACCGGTACAACCGGTCTGACTAGCCAGTACAACGGTTCTGACCGAACCGAATCGGACCGGAGCAGTAGAACCAATCCAGTCTGTATCAGACCGGTAAAACCAGCCCGACTGGTCCTATATTTTTTTTGTTTTTTTTAAATTGTTTAATGTACGGTTCAGAACGGTTTCGATCTGGACCGGTCCAGACCAGTACCACTGGTCCGGCAACCAGTCCTTACATTTGTTTTTAATTTATATTTTTAATTGTTGTTGTACCGGATCGGATCGGACGGGCCAATACCAACTAGTACTGCTGGTCCGGACTGGAACCAGACGACACCGGTTTGATCCCCGGTCTTGGTACATTAAGGCTACGTTTGGCCCGGCTTGTGCTTATAGATAAGTTGCTCAATGGGAGCACTTATCCACAGCAACGATAAACTGTTTATTTGAAGAAGATAGCGTTTGGTAAATACATCTATTTAAGTGCTTACGAAAGTTTAGGGGTAAAATAGGTATTATAAAAATATTATTGACTGAGAGCAACTTCTCCTTATAGGTCGCCTTCCTCTAGTGCTTATGGGTAAGCACTTACCCATAAGCACCACCAAACACATATTTAATTTTAAAAGTGCTTATATAAGATAAGCTGCAGTAAGTAATTATAGAGCCGGTCCAAACGCAGCCTAAACCTTAGTTGTTGTTGTAATAGTAGAAGATTGATCAAGAAGACTGACTCCCTTTAAGTAGTCAAAATGTTATCTTTTCCTCTCTCTTGTTCATTTATATTCTACCCTTTTATTGCTTTAGAATTACAGAGTCAGACCAGTATTGACGCAAAGAGACTTTTGGTGGGGAAGCAGAATAACAACCCTAACAATACACAGATCCTGAAAGTCCAAAACATTTCGATTGAAACGAAGCAAAACCAAACAGAATCAAAACATGAATCCGAAATCAGTCGACTTTACGAGTGACCATGACTCATCATAACGAAATCAATCAAGGAATAACATATCTCAACATCAGAAAATAAAAATAATGGAGCTCAGACATCAGCAAAACAAGATAAGAGCGAATCCAAAGAGAAACAGAAACATTAACAGATCAAAGTGAAAAAGAACGCACAGATTCATAGTTAACAATTTCAAGAAAAGAGAAAAAAATTTACCGAGCTTTAGACGATCAAAGGCGAAGAAAATATTTGTTAGAGCGAGATCTTTCTCCTTTCGATCGCTCCTCTCTAGTACGAGTAAATACCGAGCTTTGCCCTAATTTGTTTTTATAGAGACTAGAGAAGATCAGTGGGTGAGACGAGTGCGGATTCCCCTCTGATGAACAGGCGTCTGATGAGACACGGCCCCGAGTGCAAAATGATAATTTTGCCCTCAAAAAACATGTTAGATAAAGAAAAAATTATCATTTTACCTTGGGCTGTGTCTCATCACAGAGGATCAGGATCCGTGTCGGTGTGAGAATGAGGATCCACATTAGATAGTAATGCCAAAACCAAATCCCCAGAACAAGGTTAAATGATGTTAATTACAAAAATACCATTTTTCCTGCAAATAGTATAGGAAATATTCTTAATTACAAAAAATGCCAAGCTTTTCTATGAAAATGAAGACACTAATAAGTAGGGTTGGCAATTTAAGCCCGGTCCATTTAGGCCCGATGAGCCCATTCGGTTTACCTGGGCTTTGATCCTTTTGGGCCTGCGGGCTTGTCAAACCTGATCTTATAGACGCCCGAAATAATTAGGATCAGGTTTGGGCTATGCATGTATAAGCCTGGTCCAGCTCGATCCGATTTTAATTTCCATGCATATATAATACTATAGGTTTAACATATTTAATGTTATTTCATCATATCTTTAATTGATTTTATGATTTTTTTTGTATTTTTAATTGGAATGTTGAAAAATATGTTGCAATTTTGTAAATATAAATGAATATATAGATTGAAATAATTTTTTATTAATAAAATAAGAAAATAATATAAAAATAATAATAATAATAATAATAATAAAATCAATAATTGGGCTTAATTGGGTCGGGTTTGAGCTTCGTTCTTAGGCTCTAAAACCTGGCCAAATTGGGCTTGGGCATGCATAACACCCCTATACCCTATGTCGAGTCCGACCCGACAAATTGCTAACCCTACTAATAAGGCCTTGGCTATCATTTTGGAACTCATTCTATGAACCAATTCCCTAAATTCATTGTGGCAAATAATTTTGAAGGCTTATTGGTTGCGTTTGGTTAGCACGTAACAAAATGAATTATGACCTAATATAGATGTTTGGTTAACATGTACTAAAATGAGTTCTGACCAAATTTTTTAATTTTCTTAATTATAATTCTATTCATAAAATCTCATAATCACACATAATCCTTACACAATTATATCATTTAAAATATGATAATAATACTATAAAATAATTTGTAATAGAAATAGTATATTTGTAATTTTGTCACTATTCACTTTATTTACAAGTTTGTCACTGCAAAAACTCAAAAATCCATTCCAAAAATCTAAAATCACGGTTAAAGGTGATTCTATGAAGAGGGAAAAGAATGGGATACAACAAAACTGTACAACTTAGATTCCCAAAGTTGTATCCAAAAGATTGTGGGTATTCATGTTCCAACTCAAACTCAACAAACCGACAAAGTCATATGGAATAAACATCCTAAAGGAAAATTTTGTGTTAAAAGTACCTATAATCTGCAAATCCCGAGCTCTTCGGATAAGAACTGGAACTGGATGGATTTGGAAAGCCAACTGCCACCCCAGAATCCAAGACTTCCTCTGGTTAAATGGTCACGAAAAACTGTCCACAAGAACACTTATCTTTAAGAGAAAAATTACTCCTAACACCTTGTGCTCTAGATGTGGTAAAGATAATGAAACCACCATCCATGCTATTAGAGACTGTGAAATTGCTAAATAAATCTGGTCCAAATTCTATGATATTGATATTGGCATCTTCACTCAACGTACTTGGGAGTAGCTTAAATACAACCTAGAAAACAAAACTAAGCACCGTATGTATAATATGCGTTCCGATATCATGTTTACATATACTATTTGGCATATTTGGTTGGCTCGTAATGAAGAATGCCTCAAAAATATAAGGGCCCCCACTAATCATGTGGCAGGTTTGGTGATTCTTAAAGCTTACGAATTCTTTAACAATTTGGTGTACAAGTGCCCTTCTGTTGACAGGGAATGGAGATTCATTAAGTGGGAACTTCCAAGGAGTGGATGGACAAAGCTCAATATCGATGGTGGGTCCAAAGGAAGCATCAGACAAGCAAGTATTGGGGGATTACTTAGGTGGCGTTTGTCCCAGCTTGTGCTTATGGATCAGCATTTATTGGATAAGTGGCTCAATGGGAGCACTTATCCACGACAACAATAAGTGTTTACTTGAACCAAATTGCGTTTGGTAAAAACATTTATTTAAGTGCTTATGAAAGTTTAAGGGTAAATAGGTATTATAAAAATATTATTAAAGTTTAAAAATAACATTTATTTAAGTGCTTATGAAAGTTTAGGGGTAAAATAGGTATTTTAAAAATATTACTAAAGTTGGGAAATAGCTTAACGCATAAGAGCTTGGGAGAAGCTGCTCTCGACAACTTCTCCTTGTGGGTAGCCGTCCTCTACTGCTTATGGATACACACTTACCCATAAGCCCAGACAAACACATTTTTAAATTTAATAAGTACTTGTATAAGCTACAAGCTGCAATAAGTACTTATAGAAGCAATGTCAAACGCCACCTTAGAGAAGACCATGGCCGGTGGTTGTTCGGGTTCGCGGGCAGCAAGGGCTGAATTATGGGCGTTCAAGGAAGGACTCTCGTCTGGCGTGGCAGAAAGGTTACATGAAAATCCAAGCAAATATGGACTCAAAAACACCATTGATATAATAAATGAAGAGGACGGGCAACTCAACCCTCATGCAACTATTATCAACGACACCAAACACCAGCTGAACCATAATTGGGAGGTTATTGTTTCCCATACCTACCGCGAGGGAAATATGTGTGCAGACGCACTTTTCAAAATAGTAATATTTGAGGAACCTCCTAGTTAAGGGTGCAACTCGGTTCGGTTTAAACCAAAATCGAACGAACCCAAACCGACTTTGGTTCGGTTTGGGTTGGGATTGCAAGCATATGGTTTAGTTATGGTTTAGAAAAATCCAAACCAAATTAGTTTGGTTCGATCTTGGGTTGAACCCTCGGTTAAACCAAACCAACCCGAAACCCAAATCGAATTGAACCGAATTTAATTTACACTGTATGTCTATATACCATATATTATTATGATTTATAGACCTTTATTAAGAAACTTAAGACCAGTGTAAGAGAAATTAGGTTTTCTCTTCACAAGTCTTTGCTTGCTCACTCCCAAGTTCAGGAATTCGAAGAAATATAATTCTCGGGAGTCCGAGGTCGAACCACAAATAGCACGGAATTCGAGACAAAAGAGTGTTAAGAACAATAATAAGAGTGAAAAAATACTGATAATTAAAAGGGAATAATTAAGGGATAAATAAAAGTAACTAAAAATTGTTTAAAATTAATGGTAAGAATGGGCAGGCATAGGGACAGTTCCTTAAACTGGTATGAAATTCATTGTAACTCAGACAAACTATATACTTGATTGCTATTAAGACTTTTGATTCGGTTGAACTAAAATAATTCAGGAACACTTCGTAACCGTGGTTTACGACCTGACTATAATATTTTTAGAAAAACCCATTCAATTTAATTACGGATTCCCATTAGAAACCATGAGAAATTCTTCTTAATGATGAGAAAAACATGATTGAACTCATAAAAAGAATGAAGAACTCATACATTACAAGAAATCAAAATAGATTAACAATCAAAACATAATTTCATTAAAAATAAATAATTACAAGGGACTTGATTCCTAGCCTTTGTAGAGAATTAGGCTTCCATGGAAGAAGAAGAAAAATACAGAAAATTGAGGAGAAAATTAAGAAGAAAAAAAATGGATCCTTAAACTAGTGATTCTTCTCCCTTTCATAGAGCTCCAATTCATCATCCTTAGTTTAAAAAAGAAAACCTTGAAGAACATAGTAACTTCCCTTTGATTTTACTCAAACAGGAAACTTTACGAATTTCTTCTTCCACTACCGATTGGACTTTCAAAACAATTGAATTGAACTTCGATGTCTTCATAAAAATTGTAGATCTACTTCTTAGCTTTCCATAGCCACCAAAATCACCTTACTCGAACATTTATACAATGAGTTATGGTTAGAATACCGAGATTTGTTCAGTAAAATTCTGGAAAGTAACTTTCTTAAACTCAAAATAGAAACCTCCTCTTTTGTGGAGCAAGTCTTCACGAAAATTGAACACCAATCAAGCTAAGGACTTCTAGAAGCCTTAGCCATTCTTTCTAATTTCATTCCCTTTGACCTTAATCCGACCCGTCTAATGTGATCCGTCTGATCTAATCCAAACCGATCTGAGGTCTGATTTCTATTAACCATGACTGGCCTCCATAAGTACCTCTGCAACAACAAATTAAACATAATCAAGACAACTAAAATATAGTGCAAAGATAAAATAAATTTGGTAAATCCTATGTAAAATGAAGGGTTTAATATGAGAAAATAGTAGATAAGTCATGTAAATAAGAGTATAATATGTGACAATCCATGACTTATCAGTCTTCAACGAGCCAACACCTTCTCCGGCTGTTTCTTCTTCGTCATCTTCTCCGGCAACGACTCTCGATTCCGGTGAGTTCTACATCTCTCTCTCTCTCTCTCTCTCTCTCTCTCTCTCTCTCTCAATAAAACCTGTTGTCCTCAGCCTGAGCAAGACATTACATGCCTTCATCATATAAAGCAAGAAAAACTCCAAAATTCCAAATCGTTGGATTACATCAATGAAAACAATAGGAGGTAAATCATCAAAACCCCAAATCGTTGGATTACATCGATGAACCCAATAGGGGGAAAATCATCATTTGCCGTTTAATCTCTAGTTCCTTCATCCTAATATTCATATTCATATTGGATCTCATATATTCATTCAAAGCTTATGAGATTCACAAACAACTCTGGTAATTGAATTGCTCCAATCCAGATTATTTGAACTCCGTCCACACTATCAAATAGTAGAAATATCAGTGAAATTAGTTTCTCTTTGTCAAACAGACCCTAGTTTTTTTTTTTTTGGATTTCTTTAATGCAGGTTACTCTCTAACCGAACCAAACCCAATCGATACAGCAATTTGGTTTGGATCTAGGTTATTATAAATTAATTCGATTTGGTTTATGAGTTGACCATTTCGGTTTGGTTTGATTTTAGGTTAGAATTGATAGATTTCGATTTGATCTTGGGTTGAGGTCACCCCAAACCAAATTGAGCTAAATTGCACCCCTACTCTTAGTAGTATTAATGAATTATTATATGATGATGTATGTGGCAGATATACTACAAGACTGTGTAATTCACTTAATTAGTTAATGTAATTTCCTTTTAACTAAAAAACAGAGAGAGAGAGAGAGTAATCAATTAGTAGTTTATGTTGAACCTTAACCACCGATGTGTGGCTCAGCTGATAGCAAGCTAGGTTCTAGTAGACGTCTCCGGAGGTAAGTCTTGGAGTTCGAATCTCAATAGAAACACTCGTGACTAGGGGTTTACCGTAATTGTTCTTGCCCCGAACGTGGAGTAATCCCACACCCAAATGAGTGTGGGGACACCACGTGGTTAAGACCCAAAAAAACGTTTATGTTGAACCTCCTTACAGTATTAAGGAACTCTTATCTGCGTATATATGTGGCAGATCAACTGCTATAATTAATTTATTTACCAAAATAAACAGAGAAGAGTATTTTCTAAACCTTGGGACTTCCACGTCATTAAATCAAATAAAAGGAGATTTCATTGAATTTACATTGTAGGGTCGGGAACACTGAAACCCATCCTCCTCCTCCTCCTGTGTAATTTTATCTGTAGGTCGGCGGCTTTTCGATTATGTTTGTTGTCCGGCAAATCACCGGAAAACTGAACGTCTAATCTTGTCTCATAGGTTGGCAATTTACCCGTGGCCGACTAACTTCGACGTATAGGTCGGCGGCTTTTCGCTTTTGTTTGTTGTACACGCCATGTCCAGACCCGTTCTTCAGCGCCTCGGTATATTCGTCTCGGCTCGAATTCGACAGAACCAAAGACTTCTCAGTTCTGCTCTCGCCGAGGCTTCGCCGGCTTCGTCTGATTCGCCTTCGACAGATCAAGATGCCGTACACATGACAGAAAATTGCATTCAAGTACTCTCTCTCTCTCTCGCTCTCTCTCTCTCTCTCTCTCTCTCTCTCTCTCTCTCTCTCTCTCTCTCTCTTATTCGGTGATTTTGTTGATTTTGTTTAGTTGGTACTTGATTGATTCGACTACGTTGTTTTTAATGATCTTTTGGTTGGATTATAAAGGGATTTGCTTAGAAATTTTGTTTAATATGGTTTTGGTGTTTGTGGTTTTAATTCAATCTGTTGTTTCGTGAGCTCCAAGCAGCTGATCTCGATTAGGGTTTTTCCTCTTCTTTTCTGGTTATTACAGGAGTTATTTCGATGATGATTATTACCTTCAAAGCAATCTACTTCATAAAACGAAATTCGTTGAAAAGCCAGTATTGTTTATTCTACATAAGTTGTTAAGATACAGTTTGCTTTACAAGGATGTAAAGGAGAATTTCTGCAAATAAATAAAAGTTTGATTTGATTTGGAGACAAATTTGGTCTAAATTTGATTTTAGTTTCTTTACCATCTAATAGAAATTCATAATTGATGTTCTGACGAGATTGTTTGCAACGATTTTCCATTTATACCATCTAATAGACAGTTAGAAATGATGTTCTGAAAAGCCGAAATCAGAGCACGCTAGAACTTTGCTTTTTTTACCTATTGAGCCTATCAGTATTTTGTTCACAGTTTCATTGATTACTTATTATTTATACTCTGAGCTTATTATAGTATAAAAGGAAAAATCTAACAGCTCAGTTTATTCTTAAATTTTCACACATTTACTCCAATAAAATGGGGTCAATACAATAGAACATGAAATAAGGTATTTTGGGAACATAAATGAGAAGAAGAGTAAAATACTGCAAGAGATTGAAGATCTTGATAAAAAGGAAGGGAGTCATGTCATGACATCTTCTGAGAGAGAACTAAGAAAAAAGTTAAAAGGGAGAGTTAGGAATGAAGAAATAAATTGAAGGCCAAATCGAGGATTAGATGGATTAAGGAGGGGGATGGTAATACAGGTTTCTTTCATAGGATGACAAAGGGGAGAAGAAGGAAGAATACCATATCTAGGCTGTTAGTAGGTGGGAGGTGCTTAGAGAGGGGTGAGGAGAGCCTTTGTTAGGACCCTGGGGGTAGACAAATCCTAGATAGTGCATTAATGGCAAATGAATGCGTAGAGAAGAGACAGAGGTCGGGGAAAGCATGATTAGTGTGTAAGCTTGACATGGAAAAAGGCATATGATCGGGTGGAATGGGATTTTTTAGATGCCATACTTGAATGGAAAGGGTTTAGGGAAAAGTGAAGGTGGATAAGAGGATGTATAAGTAACGTGTCATTTTCTTTCATCCTCAATGGCAGTGTGAAGGATTTGTTTTCATAATCTAGAGGGTTGTGGCAGGGGGACCCTTTATCTCTATTATTGTTTACGTTGGTGAGTGATGTCCTTAGCACTTTCTTTAGGGTGGCAGAAATTCTTGGGGATGATGAGGGGATTCGTAATTGGGTCACATAAGATTTCTGTATCACATTTACAGTTTGCTGAATACACAATCCTCTTTATCGAGGACTCGAAGGACCAGATTTTTTGGGTTAAATGCATCTTGGGATTCTATAAGATGGTGTCGGGGTTAAGAGTAAACTTGGAGAAAAGTACCCTATCTAGCTTACATGTGGAGAGGGAGAGAATTCATGTTATGGTTAGGCTTTTGGGGTGTGGTACAACAGAGTGGCCTTTTAGATTCCTTGATCTTCCCTTAGGTGGTTGCCTACGATTGGTGAGCTTTTGGGATCCAGTGGTGCAAAAAGTGGAAAGAAGATTGCCTACTTGGAAGCAGAACTACTTGTCGCTTGGGGGAAGGATTACATTGATAAAAGCAGTGTTGGCCAATCTTCCAATTTACTTTTTGTCGTTGTTTAGAGCCCCGACGAAGGTAGTGAGATTCCTAGAAAATTATCAAAGGGACTTCTTGTCAGAGGGGAGGATCAGAACATAATCACGTAGTCAAATGGGAGGTGGTGTGCAAGGCCAAATGCGAAGGAAGCCTAAATCTGGGTAATATATAGACTATGAATTCTGCATTGGTAGGGAAATGGCTCTGGAAATTCAATACCGACAAAGAGAGCCTGTAGTGAAAGCTTATCACAAACAAATACGAGTCATGAGAACAGATGGGATGCAAATCCCCAGGCAAGGATTTCTAGAGGTTGCCTATGGAAGGCTATTGTGGGTCTGTTTGCTTTGTTCTCACCTGGGATTTAATATTGGAGATGGATACCAGATTTGTTTTTAGTTAGATTTGTGGTGGGGAGATGTTCCATTGCTTTTCCGTTTTCCTCAATTATTCAGACTCAAGTACAGGAATGCCTTGGTTGCAGTTATCCTCTCATGGTCTTCAAATGGGTTGACATGGAACTTTCAGTTTAGGCAGGATCTCAGACTAGTCGATCTGCAGGAGCTTGCTGCCCTTTTTGAGGACTTGAGAGATGTCTATAATGACCAATCCTACCCTGACACTGATGATGAGCCAATTTGAAAATTGATTCAATCCAATTACAACATAACATCTGGCAAGGATAGTTATGTAAATATACATCCTAAAGAGCATATACTTGAAAATCTGAATATCTTCTCGAAACGTTCATTCTTTGTAGGAAGATATTTCTAGAAATAGTATATCTCGAAAATATCCATTTCATGAGAATCATTTCGAGATATCCACAAAATTCGTTTAGCCACTTCGAGAGGGTCAATTCATCATTACAAGCTAAATCTCATATGAGGTTATTAACATATGCTTGTATTTCGAAATAGTTTTGGTTAGGCATTTCGAAATATCATTTCGAAATGACCAACTTATTATTATCCCAAAGTCATATTCCGAATCACTTTTCGGGATAATCATATAAATAACTCGAAGTCAACTTTCGAGATAGTTTCTTGAAGTCAACTTTCGAAGTAGTTATTCGAAATAATCAGTATGAAAACATAATGTTGATCAGGCGGGCTAATTTAACCCTGCTTTACACGAGGCGCTCGATTATGAGCGCGTGTACGCGTTTTGGGTATAGCCGCATACTGAATCATTCCAAAAAGCTGAAATGGCTGTACAACCGTCCCTTTCACGTGCCAGCTGTCAGCAGCTGCGTACGGTGATTAGACCGTTTGGTGAAAAGGTGAGATTTGAAAC
>JAUPMG010140079.1:0-11278 GCA_031762675.1 Pachysandra terminalis
TTGTATGGTCTGCAAATATAGTAAGTTCCCACATGATCGACCAGTCCTTGAGCAAGATGTCGTCATGAACCATCCCCACCATACAGGGCCATTCTCAAGGATATGATATTTTATGTCCGCAACGAAGTTTTAAGGGTTTTCAACCTAGGAGGCACAATACACCCAATTATTTTTTATCATGGGTAAAATTCCAAGGCCTTCGCTAGCATAAGTCTTCCTCAGGGATACATGCATATTTACATCCTACAGAAGGGAAATCATGATTCAATCTTTTTCCAAGGTTTCACTAATGTGAACCATCCCTGGGAATCATCTGACCACAAGTCTATGCTTGGGTGAAAACAACATCTCACCACAAGTCTGTGAGGCATACCAACATGAGCGATCTCTCTCAGCTTGGATGGAAATAATATAGTCCTCTCACTGGGTAATAAAGGTAAAAATTCAATTAATCATCTAACAGTCAAAACCCAGGGTTATCACATGGGGTATGAGACTGAGTCATTACGGCAGAAAAGTCCATATGCAACTCGTTGTATTCAATTCATTTCAAATTAATGCATTCACACAATGATTCACAGTCATATATTCAATTCAGTAAACGCATGGGCACAGTCCCATGAATTCTACACTACAACGTATAAAGATGCACACTATGCACAAACCAATCGTATAAACGTGTGAACATGATAGAATCAGTGTGGTATGCCATGTGCACATCAACATAAGAAATTACTACAATTATCATATCAAAAGACATGAAGACAGTAATAATACCACTCCATTCACGTATATCAATAATACTTCACAAAATAACATCATGGTCAATTATACACATAAACAACACAATTTAAGGGGAACAACTAAGGAATAGGTTTGGGGGCCATTACATATACTTCCTGAGAAACTCATACTGCTAGGCTAACTGAAGGTAGGTTATAACTTGATTTGAGGGGTCAAGTTTTGTTGGACAAGTACACTAACTCCAAAAGTGTGTTAGAACAACTAGGTTGGAGGTATTACAATTGTCCATGGTCAAAAACCAAGCAAAAGAATGAAATTGGGTCTCGGCGAGGTGCTCAGCACACCTTCGGCGAAGTCCTCGGTGAACCGAGAAGGGTTTGGTGGGGTGTTTGGCGAACTGAGAAGGGTTCGGCGGGGTGTTCAGCAAACCGACAAGGGTTCGTTGACCTCACCAGTAACTGAAAATTGGTCTTTGTCATTCGGCAAGCTATTTCGGCGATCCGAGGTGGTGGCCGAAGACTCGGCGGGGTGGTTTGGCGAGCCGAGGCGAAGAGCATCCCAGGGTGTTTCTGGGTGAGAATTTACCTGAAGGTTCATGATAGTCTAAGAGAGCTTCATTGCAAATGTTAGGTTAAGGGGAGTGGTCTACACGAGTAGATCTACAATTCCCTAAAAGTCTCTTAATCCTAAAATTTGGGATTTCTAGAACATGTCTGATAATGAGGGTGGACCTCAAGGGGTTTGGACTCCTAAACACGTCATAAGATTCAATGAAATTCATGGGGATGGGAGAATGCACTCAATCAAGATCCTTCCCCATGCTCCAAATGCTAAAATAAGAGCAAATACACAAGTTATTGAAGGTATACTCAACTTGGGGCATTGTCAGGTCATGTCTGAAGCTTCTGCTCCATGAATCAGGGGATTTGGGATCTCCGCATCTAGGAATTTGGGGTTTTCCTTCTTCTTCTTCATCTTCTCCAAGACCTCCAGAAAGAAGAAGATGAGAAACAAGTGTTTTAGAACCTAAGTGTTCCATTTATAGGCGAAGGGAAAAGTTGTAATACTAACCTGCTGGAGGGGAAAATATGGGTTTTAGGCTCTATAATTTCCAATTAACCTCCTGATTAACTTCTGATTGTGAAATTAGGTTTAGGGTTAGCAAATGAATCTTCCAAGTGGTTAAAACTAATTATTATCTTGCTAATCGATTTTATTTCTATTTATCTGCTAAGTCCAGTTATTTGACCCGTAGTATTTCCTACGTCTATCTGGTTATCTTGATTATTTTTAGGTGACTTAAGGGTTTCTAAAATATTTTATAGGATTAAGGATCTTATAAGTTTTAATCCTAATTTATTAATGAGATTAGATTACTAATTTATCAAATTATTATTTTACCCTTAAGGTTTCAAGTTATAGTTTTAGGATTTATTCAGGGTGTTACACTGATTCACCAATCGGCAGCAGGCCAGAGAGAGCACAAATGTCAAGAATGGTCAGTCCCATGGAACCACATGAAAGATGGAAAGCATTTGTGGAATGGGACTAGAAGCTAACTAGGGTAGTCAACATAGGATGTGCCATGGCTAATTTGAAACAGGAGTATTGAATCAGCTAAAAAATCCCTACAGATTTCCAAAGGGTAGCAAGGAAATGAGTCAGACGATCAATCCAGGAAACCCAATCGGCATTCGCTTTCGGCCATGATCGGAGAGAGCGACCGGCAGTCCAAGCTTGCCAATCAAGAAAAAGGTAATCGGCAAGGAAGCTCTCACCAAGACAGTGAGGAAAAATAGGTTGCAATACAGAAGCCTACTGCAGAGTAATTTCTGGAAACAAACGGCCCTAGGGCAAGAGTGCCTTGATAAGGAGAAATAAGCCCTTGATCGGCAGAAGAAGAAAGCAAAGCAAAAGAAGACAATTCACGGGGAACGTTAGACGCCATTGAAGGGTTAGCAAGAATCCAAGAGCAAAAGAGACAAGGAAGATGGCGAGAAGATGGAGATTAGATAGAGATTACGTTTTCCAAATTTGAAGATAGAAAGTTAAAAAAGCCTTAATGACTATCGCCGTTTCCCAAAGATAACCGATGATGGATTCTCTTGTCAATTAAAAAGATAAACTTTTGAAAAGATAAGAGATGGGGGCAATGTTTAGGCCAGATTTAGACCGCCTGAATCCGGCCAGACCCCATAGGCATTTAGGACCGCATGGGCCGGACGGTAAGAAAGAAACGGACATTGGCCCAATGGGATAGTATAGGCCCAGTAAGCTAGCGTGAACCCAGTTTGTCAAATAAAGGCCAGCGCAAGCCCATGTTCGTTATCAGAGGCAGAACGTGTTATGAGCATGAAGCAATGAAGTGCGCTAGGTGTCAAAAAAGGAACATCTTGGACTTCCCATTATCAACCAACCGCAAAATGGTTATAAGTGAAGGCCTATAAGAAGAGATTCGGCCAGAACGAAAGAGTCATTTTCAGCAAATCAACTCAACAGCTACACATAGCTTTATCCTTAATCCTCAGTGATCACCATTAGCATTCTGCAAGGATCTTGCTGCACCTACTTTGTTACCCAAACTAGTCGGCCACGGAGGAATCCCAGTCAAATGTTCTTCAGAGTCCCTCTTGTCATTGCCTTGCATGCCGAGCTGTGCACCCTTGAAGTAGGTTAATCACATCCCACAATCGGAGCCCAAGGACCTGCCGGAGATTTTTTGTATATTCTTTACCTTAATTTTCGTCTTTCCAAGTTAGAAGGTTTACCTTCTAGGTTGTATGCTAACACTTTGTTCTAATTATGTTATGAAAGTGCTATTGATCGCGAAAAAATCAATGTCTTTGGATCAACCATTGATCCTTCGAGATTGGAAGCCACATAATCGTCTCATTCACAATCGATCACACATCGACCAATTTACTTTGTTAATTAACTTACGTAGTTTAACTCACACAACTTGTCTTCAGGTGAACGCTTAATAGTTTTTCCCCGCCAACACCCACTTCGGCCACACGACCGTGAGTGACATCATTCACGAACCGACCGGGAAGCGAGTCGGAGTTAGGTTTTTGGACCAACAGTGCCTAAACCCGAACTCAAAGAAATATCAGTAGGTCCTCGTTAGTGTAACGATGGCTGGTTGGTAGCTAAACCTAAGAGGTACCTTTCTGTTGATAGCTTGTCGACAGGTCAGTCGGTTTGCCGATTACAAAACTCAGAGAGTGGAGATTTCCTCGATCAGTGTGTCGACAGGTCTGTCGGTCCAGTGACACCCTTCGAGTACTTAGAAAAATATGGAATTTCTTAGCCGATTCCACTCAGAACCAAACAAAAACACAGGTAATATATCCAACACATTATCAACAAAACAATCTCGTAATATTCATCAAAGCAAGACATATATCAACACATAATAATCACATATGGATTATTCAACAAATGAATCCATTTTCAATAGCATAAATACTTTTCTCTCATGGATTTCAATCAAAATGAATATAGGTCATGCATATCACCATAGAAACATTTCTTCCTCACAATCTCTACCTCTAATAAAACATAAATGTTGATTCTAAGCCTAAATCATCCGAAAACGAACCCACAAACACTATACTTGTATCGATTCGAAGAGAACAACGAGAAAAACATTTCTTCTTCAACAAGAATCTCCGCAACACTTGAATTTGTTTTCCCTTCAAGCCTCTAGCATCCATGCATAAACCAACCATTATTTTATTCTCTCTCCCACATCTCTTTCTCTTCCTCAAAAACAAAGAAATGAATAAAATATTAGCGTTAGTTAGTTAACTAACCCAAGAGAAGATCTCAATCCTCCATTCATGTCTCTAAGAGAACATGAATCTCAGCCATAGTATCTCCAAGCACTTAATGCCTTAAAACATGGGTTGGTTGTAGATGCATAGTAGCCAACTCTATGCACCCCACCAATAAGAAATAAATTCAAAGATTATCAAAATCACCCCAATAGAATTTAAAATTATAGAAATACAATAAATAAAATTTAGGATCTTACAATCTACCCTCAAAATAATTTTGACCTTGAAATTCACATACCTAGTCCATGAAGAGGTGGGGGTATTTTTGGATGATGTCCTCTTCCGGTTCCTATATAGCTTCATAATCCCCATGATGATCCTACAAGATCTTCAGCATAAGAATCACCCACGTTCTTAGCATTTGCTCATTCCAGTCACGAATCTGAATAGGCTACTCTTCATATGAAGCATTTTCATTTATCAAAACTGTAATAACCCAAACTAAAATAATAGGATTAATATGTAATTAATTAGAAAATAACGGTAAATTTAAAATTTTAGTAAGTTTGCTGTCATGTTTGACTTTGACTTGTTATGATTGGTGGGTTACACTATAGGAAACTAAGTGTATCACATAATCATAAGTCTCATAAGTTATAGTGTGACTTGGAATTCGTAAGAACACTTAAATAACTTTAATGGTTGAGATTAAAAGAAAAGAATACAAATGTAAATAGGATTAAGTTATATAAGGAGTAATGATTAGTTTAACTACAATTAGGACACTTAATATAAGGTCAAAATTAATCTAATCTAATCTAAGGGCTGAAGCTTAAAACATTATCCTACACTAAGAACAACTAGTAGAATAAGTTAAATTCTATTGAGAATCTATATAAGCACTATACTTGGGACGTATGAATTATAATTCTAAAGAGGGGAGAGAGAGAAGAAGAATTGTTGGAGTTGTACAACTCAAGGAAGAAAGAATTGCAGAAATTCGGAAGTGAAGAAGAAGAAGAAGGTGTTGTTTACAACACCAATAATGAATCAAGGTTGTTATTCAAGTAAAACCTTATTTTCGATATAAACTAGGTGCATATGTCATATTCATTGATTATGACATAGCATAATTATTATAATTCTATATCTTGTACTCCTTTATGAAACATCATAAAAATATTAAAATTCTAAGTTTTGAACACCATCATACAATACCAGTATGAGTTCCTATTGTCGTCTCACTGGTGCATTCACCATATTATAACCCAGAACATATCTCATACAAGGTAAAGCTATACACAACAATCATGATATCATACAGTGCTAGCATGAATTAAAATGCTCAAACAAAGTGGCACCACAATGGCCAAGTAACAAAGCTATAATTGTGTGATTCACCACAATCACACCCCTCATACATATCTAGTATGAACAATAACTCAATTAATATTGCACAATAATAGGCCAAGTCCCGGGTGTCAATCCCCCACTCAAGGGCTCCTAGAAATGCTCCATAGTCACTGTCGGCGGGCACCATCAGTGCCACCGACCACCCACCGGCAACTCAAGAAAAACAGATCAAAAGTCTCTGTCGGCGAACCGACGACTCACCGACGGTCACTTCGGTGGGTGCCGTCGATCCCACCGACCATCCACCGGCCAAGGGTCTAAACCAAACTATGCACTGTCGGTGGGTTCGTCGGTGCCGCTAACCACCCACCTACCAAGGCCAACCAGCTCTCTAAAGGGGTGTCATCGGTGTCACCGATCACTCACCTAAGGCTATGTCGGAGAGTCCTTCGATGCCACCGATGACTCACCGACCAGGTCCAACAAATCTCTCTAAGGGGGTGTCGTCGGTACCATCGACCACCCCCCGAAGTCTCCGTTGGTTAGTCTGTCGGTGCCACCGACGACTCACCGACCAAACAAAAACCTCCTAGGCCAAGTCCCGTAGGTGGGTGTCGTCAATACCACCGACCACCCCCTTCCATGTCCGTCGATGCCACCGACCTCTCACCAACCAAGTCCAAACTAGATGATCCAGTCCAATGCCATCGGCGGGTTCGTCGAAGCCATCGACTCGTCCACCAAAGCCGTCGATGGGTGTAGTCGGTGCCACCGACCACCCATCGACCAACACTCTGAGAAATCCACATACCATCGGCGAGTCCATCGACGGACCGACGTACGCACCGAGAAGGACGCCCTGCACCTAGTTACGTCGGCGAGTGCCGTCGGCAGACCGATGCACCCACCGACGGACGCAATTTGGGGTTTTTGCCTCAGTTCGCTCCAACACTTTGGGTTTTCTGCAAATTCTCCACCTCGGTCAACCTTAGGGGTTAAATTAGGTCTAAATGGAAGTTAAATCACATGGTAAAACACCACCATAACTTCACTCAACATCACATTAACAATCATGCAATGAAGCTCATGAAATCCACAAGATTACATAAATTGAAGTAATAGTTTAACCTAAAACATACCACATTCAAACTCACAGTTAAATCATGATTTTTATACATGAAAAATGATGCTCATGAACATAGAATCATCACAAACATTCTTAGGTTCATTCATATGACATGAATCAAAGAAATCCCAAAGAATACATCAACAAGTGTACACAATACACTTACCTGAACAGCAATACTCTTTGGAAAAAAATGGCATGGTTCGAGCTCGTGAACCTCCTCTCCAGCTATGTCCTCTTCTTCCAATAAAGTCCTATTATGTAGGACTTTATTGGGTAGCCCCTACTGGCCCCTACCTTTCAGTCTGATGAGCAGGTGCACCTTTGTTTTGTTGTAATGACTGTTTTGTTTAATGAAGCGGGGTTGTTCATTTTGTGTCTTTTGAATATTGCACATGCATTTGGATTCTTTCTGTCGCTTGTAGAACTCCATAGAGAAATTTCAAGGACAAAACTCTTTTAAGGAGGCTATGATGTAAGAACCTGAATAAACACCTAGAGTAATTACCCTAAAACCCATAATGGTTTAGTAACTTAATAAGTAAATTAATCAATAGGTAGAAATCTAGACTCACTTGATGCATAACCATACAAAACAACCTAGGAAATCCCCTGAAGCCTCTAGTATCAATCTTGTAAGCTTAACAAACTTAGGGAGTAGGATTAGCTTAATGACAAGGACTTTAGCGATTAAAATGAAATTAAAATAAATTGACAAGATAATTAATCTATCTGACAACTTAGGAGATACACCTCAGACCCACAAAGATAAGCCCTCTATCAGAAGTCGATTAGGTGTCTAGTTGGAAAGAATAAGACCGAAAGCCCCGAATTACCCCTACAGCAGTACCTATTCACACCCTTGCCATTGGGGTCTATAAATAGGCAATTAAGCTCACAACCTCATTTTTCTCTCTCCTCTCACCCTCTCGGAGCTCTTGGAGAAGAAGGGAGAACATTGGAATCCCCGGAGACACAACGGAGAAACCTCGGTGCACCCTGGCTACACCCCAAGTTGAGTATTTCTTCTTTGTTAGTGTATTTGTTCTTGATTTGGCATTGTGACCTTGGGGGAGGACTTGTTTGATGTGTGTTACTTCCCCCTTGGATTATTTAGGTGTTATTCACACTTGAGAAGTGATCTAGATCCCTGAACATGCCCATACAAACCAATTCCATGGGATTCCAAATCCCTATGGTTGAGAAAGAAGGAGAAATCACTCAATACTAAGATTGAACCTAGGATTGGACATAGAAAGCAGAACAAAACCTCCCCAGGTTGATGAACGACCTGTGGGTAAAATCTCACCCACCCATGATAGTCTTTCCCTGTGCTTCAGCAACCTGATCGGGGCGACGAAGACCCCGCCGAATCTCATAGCATTCTCCACGCTCACTGGCATAGTCGCTGAGACATCTTTCGGCGAGCCGAAGTCCTCGTCGAACCCAAAATTTAGGAATGACCTAGATTGGTTTTTAGTCTAATGAAATACATTTGGACCAGTTCCCGAGGTGCCAACCCATTTGACACTTTTTTGCCATTTTCGACTAGTTGAGGACCCCGCCGAGAGCTTCCTCAGGTTAATAGTTGGATGTGATGCCTTGGGCACCTGTATAATGCCTATCCACACATGTCTGGCAGGTTTTTGGAGTTATTGGACTTACCATGTAAAATATGGCCCCTAAATCCGAATGTTAGCCTTTCTAGGAGATTTTTGGGAAACTTGTGTAAGTAACCCCATAATACTTCCTTGAGCACATTATTATCATTTCAGACATGTTTGGGCCTGGGAGATAGTGATGGTAATGTGTTATCCTTCATTTTTGGATAGAAATGTGATGTATTGCCCTTATAGCCTCGTCTAACTTGTATATGAACTGACATGAAATGGATCCATACAATTTACATGCATCATTCTGGTAAATAATCTATGGTTAAGTGTTTAAAAATGCTTAGAGTGTAATATGTTCCTAGTATGTACCCCATTTCTATTGATTCATGTTTATAATTGGCTTAAGCTCACTTTTCCTTTCAGAAGAATTTGTTAACTGAGGATTCTTAAATGTAGTGTTGGGTAGTGTGGTGCCTTATGGAGTAGTATCATGGGATTGTGCCCATGTGATTGCTTGTTTGAATATATGCCTGTGAATCATTGTGTAATGCATTAATTTCATGGTTGAATAATATGAATTGAATATGGACTATCCCCCGCCATGATGGGTTGCCTAATACCCACGTAAAACCCATGGGCATAGACTTACCCTTGAGGTGAAAGGTTATTTACCTTCTTGTCCTATGAGAGGACCATGATATTATGCCAAGCCTAGAGAGAGCCCTGTGATGGCATTCCTCTAAGGATTTATGATGAGATGATTCCCAAGGATCAGCACACTAGTGCAGCTTGGAGGAAGGTGAACCACAGATGCACTTACTGATGGGATGCGAATACGTATGATTCCTTGAGGGGCCTACTCACACTGGTGAAAACCGTTGGATGTTGACCCATGATAAAAAAAATAAGTTGGGGGATTGTGCCTCCTTGGTTGACAATCCATAAAACTATGTTGTACACATAGAATAATCCTATCTCTCAGCCGTGAATACAGGGATGAAGTCACACTGGTGGGACATCCTGGATAGTTTTATTGGGATCACGAGAGAACTTACTGTATTTCATATGACCACACAGTATCTTTCATTTCATTGCATGTTCTTGTGGATATTAGTTTGAGAGCCTTGTGTATGATACACTTGGCCTAATCATCATGTAGATTTAGGCATGTGATTGTAATGACCTAAAAATTTAATAAATGTGTTTTGGGCCAAAATTGTGATTTTAAAAATTTTTTGGGTTGAGCTTAATAATTTGCGGATTTTTGAAGAAAATTGAGAAAAATGGATTTTTATTGGTTAGCATGCATGGAACTCATACATGAGCACACACATTATCACCCTCACTTAAAATCAATCTAAGGGTGGGGATTTATCACTTAAAGAGAAACCTAGATCTAAGGGTCAGATTAATGGGTTTGGGTTAAAGGGTTTGAACTAACCCTAGAGCTCATTCTTGTCGTGTTTTATGTGTTGATAAGAGGATAGGAGAAGAAGACCAAGAAGGAGAGCTAGAGGAAGAAGATTGAGTAGAAGATCGGAAGCCACGAGCTAGGATTTGTTTTTGGTTTGAGGTAAGTACATTGTGTACCTCTAGGGTTCCATATTTGAATGTGTTCCATGAAGGAACATGAGATTGTGTTATCATGCATGATTCTTAAGTGTTTCGGCTTATTCATTGCATGATTTTGTGTTGATATGTGTGCATTTATTGTGTATTACCTAAGGAATCTGAGATTTGTGAGCATTTCAACTCCTTGGAATGACTTGGAATGTTCATTGAATGCTAATGGATGATTCTCCTTATTTCATGTCTAAATTATCTTTGAATGCACATTAGGTTTCCACATTTTAATTTTAATTTGCTGAAATGAGATTTTTGATGATTGTTTGATTGATTCATGGTTTGAATGCCTCATTTATGGATAAATTTGCTCATTTAAATGTTTAGTAATATTCTTCCATCTTTTCTAGACTTATCTGGCCTAGAAAACACAAACCCTTGGTGGAGTTTGGTTCTAGATTGACAGGTGCGAAATCTGGGCGAGAAACCCAAAAATCGTGGCTGCGGTGGGTCGGTTGGTAAAACTTGTGTACAGAGGCCACCAACCGACGAGTTTGACCTTGTGAACTTGTCTGTGGGTCGTCGGTAGAACCGAAAGACTCGCCGACAAAGGGAGGTGCAGAGTGACCCTGTCGGTGGATGGATTAGCCCATAGATGGACCTGCTGATAGGGAGTACGATAATTGGTTACTTGCGGTCGGTGGGTGGTCGATTCGCCGGCGGGCGTCAGTGAGACCGACGGAACCCACCGACCGGTATGAGACTTGAGGGGCCTTGGTCGGGGGATCCATCGGTGGCACCGACGGGACCCGCCGACGGGTGTCGATGGATGCATCGATCCACCAACAGGACCCGCCGAAGAGCATTTCACTTAGAATATTGGACTTGGTCGGTGGACCAGCAGGTCTACTGACGGCACCCGCCGACGGGGGCAATTGAGACAGATTAGGATAGAGACTTGGTGGGTAGGATGGCATCCAAGTTTGGAAGCTAACACTCATAAATTATGGTGATGATTATAGAACTTATGACTCTAATGAAGCATGATCTCTTTAACATTTAATGGTCTTCATGTGGTTACCTTGATAGACACTTGCTTG
>JAUPMG010140090.1:0-11278 GCA_031762675.1 Pachysandra terminalis
GATGCTATTGGAGGGTTATTAGCTCAAGTAGATGATCAAGGGGTTGAAAAACCTGTGTATTACATTAGTAGACTTCTACGTGGGGCGGAAGTAAAGTATTCTCGAATTGAAAAGTTCTGTTTGGCACTCTATCATGTGACTCGAAAGTTGAGACATTACCTCTCTAGCGTGTCCAACTGTTTTGGTCACCCGTTCGAATCCTATCAAGTATTTGCTGCCACAGCCTATTTTACTTGGGAGATATACCAAGTGGTTGCTACAATTATCAGAATTTGGTATCGTTTGCAAAAATCCTAAGGGTATTAAGGGACAGGCAGTAGCTGATCTGCTTGTTGCCTTTTCAAAAGTTCAAGATGACGAAGAATTTCCTAAATTCGAAATTAACTCTGTGGAGGATCAGGAATGGCAAATGAAATTTGATGGGTCATCAAATTCGAATGGAAGAGGAGTTGGAATAGAGTTCACTTCGAATGATGGGCAACATTTATATTATTCTTTCAGATTAGATTTTGTCTGCTCCAATAATAGTGCAGAATATGAAGCTCTACTCATTGGGTTAATCATGGCGAAGCAGATGGGAATACAAAGATTGAATGTCTTCGATGATTCGAAAGTTATCATTTCTCAAATTAATGAGGATTTGGTTGTTAACGAACTAGAGCTGGTGTCTTATAGAACAACAATTCGAGCATTAATGAGAAAGTTTGTTGAATGCATTTTGACTCACGTTCCGAGAGCTAAGAATCATCAAGCAGATATTCTAGCTAACCTTGGAAGCAGATTAAGTATGAATGAGGATTCTCAACAAATCGAAATCATTTGAAAGACATTACCAGCAGCTTTGGATCTGGAAATTGAGAAAGAGAATATTCCTTCACCTGACTGGAGGCATGCTATACTACATTAGCTTCGACATTCAACTTCCATTTTCGAAATTCCTATTCGAAAGTTGGCAAATTTTGTTGAAGTTGTCCATATCTTATATTTCAAGGCTCTAAATGGAGTATTACTTTAGTGTGTTGGAAACGAAGAAGCACAAAAAATTCTTGAAGAAATACTTAAGAAGACTTGAGGCCATCTGGATTCCATCCCTTTATACAGAAGGTTGCAAAGATTTGGAATGTATTGGCCAACCATGTCTTTGGATTCTTCAAAATTTCAAAAAAACTGTATTGACTGTCAAAGCATTCCTAATATCATGGAAGTATGTCCTATCTTTGCAGAGGAAGACGATTGGAGGGGACTCTTTATCCAATTCTTGAGGGATGGTTTTTTACCAAATAATGCACATGAAGTTCATAGAATTCAAAGAAGAGTTGGACGTTTTCGTTTTCAAGAAGGACCTCTATTTCAAGTAAGTACAAATGAAAATTTACTCAGATGTCTAGATCCTCAAGAAGCAGCTATTGTACTTCGAGAAGTACATTCAGGAGAATGTGGGGCTCATCACGGGAAGAGAAAATTATATGACCAACTTCGCGATGTGAGATATTATTGGCCTACTATGAAGGAAGACGCGTTCGAGTATGCTAAGAAGGCTCGAGATGTCAAATACAAGGAAATATCCCAAGGCAGCATTTTTGAAGCATGCAATCTATAATCATTCCATATCCTTTTCATACCTGGGGGCTAGATCTGATTGGTCCAATCAACACACATAGCAGAAGGGGACATACTTGGATTTTGGTGGCTACTGAATACTTCACCAAATGGGTGGAAGCTATTGCTTTAAAAAGAGAAACATGAGCGGCTGTAGCCAATTTTATCAAGGAGAATGTAATTGCTCGAGGGGGAGTGCCTCGAAGAATTATCACTGATAATGGGTCTTCATTCTTAAATCGTCAAGTTCGAGAAATACTTGCAAGATACAAAATCATACACAGCAAGTCCACTCGGTATTATCCACAAGGCAACGCTCAAGCAGAAGCTACAAACAAGACGTTGATTAGAATGTTAAGTAAACTAACATATGATCACCCAATACAGTGGCATGAACACTTGTTTAATGAACACTTCTAAGCATCGAGCGACAAAGGAAACTCCGTTTTCATTAGTATATGGAATGGAGGCTGTTCTACCTGTTGAAATCCAAATATCATCAGCTCGAATCCTTCAAGCTGCAGAAATGGATTGGGAAACTCATGATCTGATTGCAATTCGAATGCAACAGAAAAATGATTTGGATGAAAGAAGACAACAAGCTTTGGCAAATAATCTACAATATCATGAAGTGATCTCGAGAGCTTATCAGAAGAAAGTGTCTCCCAGAGATTTTGAAGTTGGTGAACTGGTGTTTCGAGCTTCATTCTATGAAAGAAGCAACACTATTAAACCAACATTTGCACAAAGGTGTGATGGACCATTTGAAATTATTGAGGCATATCCTTCAGGTTATTACAAAATTGTTTTACTTGAAGAGAATGCACAAGAAGAATTAGTCAATAGAAAGTGGCTAAAGCATTATTATTTTTAAGAAGAAAATGTAATTTTCTTTCATTTCAATCTCGAGAATACATTTCTTTTGGAAGAACACGAAACAAGACAATTACATTGGAAACTTCTAGTATTCTTTTTTTATCTCATTTCTGCTTCAGACTTCAATAATTGAATGTATTGTTCAAGCTTTTCAACCTCTCCCTCTTTTTCTTCAAGGGATTTTCTGAGTAACATTACTTCTTCTTTCTTCTTCTCTAATTCTTGAGAACTGTTGGAGATTTGATCAGGAGTCTAATTTTTCTGAATCTCGAGACCTTCTCTTTCCTGAAAACAAGCAAGAGACCTTTCAAGAATGGAGAAATGATTGTTCAACCATTCAATATTCAGACCTAGATTCTCAATATTCGACAATAAAGGCTTCCAATTCTCAAGATCTTCCACAGTTAAAGAGGCAAAATTCTTCTCAGACATTTTAGTAAGAAGGGCACATAATTTTTGATACCCTGCACTCTTCATGAATGAAGAAGGGACTCGAATTTTTTCAGATATATCGCCATATGCATCGAAAATCGCATCCATCCATTTTTTCATATATTCGAATATCATGTATATCCCTTCATACAAAACAATCTGAGTAAAGGAAATTTCTAATTTTTTTCTCTTTCGAAGATTTAGACCTATGGAAGTAGAAAAAGAAGAAGCACCAGCACCGGACATTGATTCGGCAGTAACAGTGGTTGATACAGTAGATATAGGTTTTCGAACAATCGAAGCCGATATTCTCGAACAGGTGATTATTGGAAAATTTGTTGGAATCAATTCAATAGCTGAAAAGGAGAATTCGAAAGGGTTAGAAATTCTTTATATCAATAATTAGTATATTACAGAAGATATATACTAACCGGTAGAAGAAACAATTTATGTGGTTGAAGAGGAGGGAATTTCCGAAGTAGTCTTAATAGTTGTAAGATCAATATCTGGTTCTACAATGAGTGAAGTAGAAGTAGTTGCTTCTTCATTCGAGATTTCTAATGAAATGACTTTCAAAACAACAACACTTGAAACAACAATGTTCGAAAGATTGATATCTGGCATATCAGCATCCAAGTCAAGAGCATTCGAAACATCCATTGTTGCAGCTTCAACTATCGAACTCTCAGCTAAGGAAGATATACCACTATCCAGAACATTTGAAGGGATAGAGGAGGAGACATTCACATTGGAAGTCTCGAAAGAAGAAACCATTTCAGAAATTATTCTTGAAAATCTCGGAGAGGAAGTGGAAATGATTGAAGTAGAAGTTGGAAGAGGTAAAGATGTTGAAGAAGCAGAAGGTAAGAGCATACTTGAATTGGGTGGTAAAATTTGATTCTCACAATGAGTAGCTTCCTCATCCTCTGCTTTTTCATCTATGTCTTCTTCGTCTTCCTCTTCACTTTCTTCTTCACCTTCTTCCTCTTCTGAATTCTCTTCTGATTCTTCTTATTCTGATTCCACCACCTCTATTGGTTCCTTTCCCTTGCCTTCAGGATCTGAAACTTGAATCGAAGTTTCTTCTGGAATTGTTGATATTTCTTGTTGTTTAGATTTCTTAACAGCTTCATCATTAGCTCTATAAATTCCAACTTCCATTAACAAAGAATCGAGAGGCATGTTTACAACATTAGGTAGCTTGGCAGAAGATAACCCTCTACGAGTTCTCAAGGATGTTACAACCCTTTCAGCAATCTTTTTCTTGCCCTCCAGATATTCGGGAGTACATATAACAGCTACTTCCATACTCAAAAGATCTTGAAGATCTTTAGCAAGTTGCTGCAAATATACATTTTCTTTCAAAATAAATGTAGTAAACATAGAGGGACTAAAATTTGAAGTAATAGTAATTACCAAGGATAAGAAATTTTGAGCATCTTTATGAGCTGCTAACCCAGCTGCAGAAAGAAGAAGCTTTGGCCTAGGCAACGCTTTTACCACTTTCTTTTGTTTATCTACAAAAGAAAACACAGTATATATATAAACATTCGAGTGTAAAATATTCCAAAGATTTACTCAAGAAAAATATTGAGTAGAATATTTTACCTAGAGAAGAATTTTCAGGAGGTGCAGCAATATTTTCTTCAGTAGGCTTTTCGAATGCAAGAGGAACTGGCTCCTTACTTCTGATTTGATCATCCTGATAATCAAATCACATATTAATTACTGGCAAAGTTGATCAAATTCAAGAAAAAAAAACTTGAAATTTAACAATTACCGGTTGAGCTTTCTTTTTGGGAGGAACATCATAAGGTAGAGAGGTCTTTTGATTCGAAGCTTGAGCACTTGAGGTCTTAGATTGTGGACTTTTTGAGGTCTTTGAAGTCGCAGATGGAGAATCAGGGATCTTATCTTTACTCTTCGATTTTTTTTTTTGATTGCTTCTTTTTAGAAGAGCGAGTTACCAATTTAGTTTTTGCAGACTGATCTTCATTTCGAGAAGTATCTATAAAAGGAATGAAACTCGAAGCAAACTCTCTGATTGAAGAATCAGGATAATAGGTGTACAGAGAAGGTATAGCAAGACCTTTCGAAGGAGCACTTGAAGAATGTTTCTTTGAAAATGATTTAAGCCTTTGATCTCGAGATGATATGGTTTGATCTGTGGGCACGGCATCACTCCTTGGGTATTTGTCAAATTCAGAAAATACAATTTGCTAGAGATTTACCCAAAGTCTTGACGATGCACCTTTTCTTGAAACCGTAGCAATACGAGCGCTTTTAAATGCCCAATCACATTATGCAGCTTCAGAAAGAACAAACCTTCGACCTGCCTCTCTAGGAGAAGGAACAGCAGGAGGAACCACAAAGAGTACAACTTGATCCAGCCCGCACTGCCTTAACACTTTATGAGGGTTATAATGGAAGGCATTGGCAAAGTCACCCTCAACCATACCAAGAACATGACCGTAGTGAATGGTCATGAGCTATATTTTCATTAATTTTGAATGAAGATGAAAATCTGAAACAGATAGAGTTATATCACTTGTTTCTGATACAACAGAATGATCAGCCCGGACTATCTTTCGAAGATAAGATCTGGATTCGAACTCGGACTCCTTATCTAAAACATTGATAAGTTCAACATCACCAACAAGATGATGATCAAACCAAAAAATAGCACGAGAATGAGAACCACTAGGTTCCCGAATTAATGAACTTGGAAATACTCCAACTGGAGCATATTTCGGATATCTTTCCCAAAGGAAAACTTGGAGAAATGCAGTATCTACAACAAACTCGACAACTCTACAACCTCTAGACCGATATTGATCAGCAACTAAAAGGTCAAGATTTTCATACAAGTTACCTAAAAAAAGAGGAGCTAAAGGAACTTCGAGTCCTTGAGCTAAATTTATGGCTAAAGGAAAAAACTTCTTATGAACCTTGTCTGAAGGAAAACTTAGAAGAACTAAATGGGATAACCAAAGGGAGAGGAAAGCCTCGAAATAAACAACCGACCAACTTCATTAACAATCAAAAGGATATTCGATTTACCTTTCACTTATTCTTCTCTCCAGAAATAGCAAATCCAGTCCGCTGCATTCTGACGAGAACTCTTGCTATCAGATGAAGAGCTAGAAGATTTCTTCAAAGTTGCTTTTTGTAATGAAAGTTTCAAACCTTCAATTAAAGCTTTCTCTGTGGCAAGTTCTTCCCGAGATAATGATATATCACCAAGATGAATTTCTCCCATAATAAGAAGGTTGTACAGAACCCTAACATCCTCCAGTGTTGGGGTAATCTTGCCAAAAGCAATCACGAAAGTGTGGGTTTGTGGATTCCAACGGTGAATGAAGGACTTCAGACCTTCATAGTCTCGAGAGATTAAAGAAAGCAATGCTCGAACAACATTATAAATACCTGCATTCTTCAATCTGGCTTCATATACCGAAGTATAAAGAATACTTCTACACTAGGAATCCCCGCCCAAAGGAATACCAAAATGCGACTTGAAACAGATAGTAGAAAGAGGAAAATCGTTTCGAGAAGTTCGAAAATACGATATAAGCCCAAAACGAGTTAAATTTCCCTTGATTTCTTCGTCTAGATAAGGGCTTAACAAATCTTCATTATCCCTAATATTGTGAATCCATTTGTTGGACGGATCCCAAAAAAACTCATCTCCGAGTTCAATACACGAGCTTGAAAGATCTTCGCTAACCAATACCATTTTTTTCTTGCTAGATTTGCTTTTATGAGCCATTTCAGACACATAAAATATGAAGCAAAAGCACTCAAAATATTCAAAGAAGAAAGAAAATCACCAAAGCCTAAAAGATGGAAATCTGATCAAGGTAAATTGATCTCAAAAGATTTTCTTCTATTTATAAATTTGAATTTTGAAATGATTACCTATATAGGAAATTGTAGCGCTGTCATTTCGGGTTAACAAAACGTTTTGTACGCAAAACTAATGCCCAAATGACAAGTCAACCTTGCATAACCTTGCATTTAATGCAAAGTAGGCTAAACGCAGTGACGGTTCAATCTAACCAGATTATGCGCTTACAACATGTCTAATCAACACGTGATAAGCGCAGGGGGCTAAATGATGAGATTTCAATAAATTTTGAAATACGACACTTGGTGCCAGTATAGATGAATATCACATACAATGTATTCACATACTCGATTTTTTTCGAGATAGACATCAAAGAAATATTTTAAGGATCAACATCAGATATACCTTAAACAAAAATATTTTGAGGATCTACCCGAGATAGACCTCAAACAAAATTTTTAAGGATCTACGTCAAATAAACCTTAAACAGAAATATTTTAAGGATCTACATCAGATGGACCTTAAACAAAAATATTTCGAAGACCTACTCGAGATAGACCTCAAACAAAATTTTTAAGGATCTATGTCAGATAGACCTTAAACAGAAATATTTTAAGGATTTACACCAGATAGACGTTAAACAAAAATATTTCGAAGTTCTACTCGAGATAGATCTCAAACAGAAATATTTTTAGGATCTACACCAGATAGACCTTAAACAAAAATATTTCGAGGTTGTACTCGAGATAGACCTCAAATAGAAATATTTTAAGGATCTACATCAGATAGACCTTAAACAAAAATATTTCGAGGTTCTACTCGAGATAGACCTCAAACAGAAATATTTTAAGGATCTATATCAGATAGACCTTAAACAAAAATATTTTAAAGATCTACAACAGATGGACCTTAAGTAAAATATTTTGAGGATATACTCGAGATAGACCTCAAACTTATATTCATTCAAAAGAAAGTTTTTTGGAATATTATATTGCCTTAGATATTAAAAGGGAATATTGATTTCAAAAAAGAAAACATGAATTACAGCTTAAACTTTCATAGCTTTACATATTTGTTTCCAAGATTAAGAGTTACATTTATAGCTTGCATTCATAGCAATTACATATTTGCTTCCAATATTGTGAGAACTACAAATTATTGACAAAGCTTGAGAAAAGAAAGCATGAGCTCAAGCAATTGTCATTCTCTTCAAATCCATTTTCGTTCTTCATGGACGTTTAGTGCCAAGGATGCTTTAACATAAAGATATCCACCCTTCGTTCTTCATGGACGTTAAGTGCCAATGATGCTTTAACATAAAGATATCCACCCTTCGTTTTTCATGGATGTCAAGTGTCAAAGATGCTTTAACATAAAGATGACCATCTTTCGAGTTGATTTTGCAAACAAATCCGATTGCAGCTCCAGCTCTTGAAAGTGTTGTGCTTGTTAAAATTGACATAATGATCACATAACGATCGATTCTTTGGTTTAGACAAACAGTTGGAATGTCCTGAATCTCAAAATGCCTTATCCAGAGTAGATTGGCCGTATCAAAAGAAAAATAGTCTAAACAGACTAAACGTCTCTTATTCACCATGTTTGAGTAAGGTGAGTTGATTCTTTAAAATTCTTTACAGATATATATAGATCACATTGCATAGGGACACCAAACATCAAATGTTTGGAAATAGCATAAGCATAAATGCTACATAATTATCAAAGAAATGCATAGAAAATTGTCTCTGAATAAATATGCATTTACAATGTGGATAAGCATCACATTCTAAATGCAGGGGGCTAATGATGATGAGCCAATTTGGAAATTGGATCAATCCAATTATGTTTTGACACGTGGCAAGGTCAATTGTGTAATTACATGTCCAAAGACCATATTTTGAATATTGTCAAAATAGCATATTTCGAAAAAGCCCATTCAAGGAGAATCATCTTGGAATTAACAATACGTCTCTAAAACCTTACTTAAAATGGGCCTCAAATCATATTCTCGAAAGAGAATTCTCGTAACATGAAAAGCATATTTAGGTTAATCACATCGAGAGGGTCAATTCATCATTTCAGATAAAGAAGTTATCAATATGGTGTTATCTTTATGTTGCAGTCATTGCTAGGCATTTCGAAATAGAATCGCGAAATGACAAGTTTACTATCCCAAATTTATGTAACTATATGGATAATCATATAAGTAAAGTAAAGACAACTTTCGAGATAATAACTCGAAATAATCATGTAAGAATAAAGTTATGAATTATAAGGGAACACTTTCTGATATTTATTACTCTTCGAAGTTAGTAAACTCGAAGTTAATCATTTAAAACTTAGGGGGAAATAAACAGTAGACCTTTAGGAATGTAGGGCCAGAGAGGTAAGTCCTATCAAGATCTTGAAACATTTAAGGACTTGAATCAACATAGAACGGTAATATATCATTATTAATTTTATAACGGCATATTCATTACTAATCCAAGTGTTTCGAATACATTCATTGAAACGTTATCATCATTAATGAAGCGTTTTGAACATTCGAATCAAAACGCTTGTATACATTAATGAAACGTTTTGATTGAATTGAGTGAAATGTTGCATCAGTAATAATTATGAAGCTATAAAAAGACAATGATACACCAGAAAAGGGGATTGGATTCCTTGGCATTCTCTGAGAAATTAACAGAGTATTCTTGAAAATCCTCTTTCTGAATTAAAGTTTTGTGTGGACCTTTATATTAATTCCTGACTGATCCTTGTTTTCACCCCATTCACATCTCTTAAGGAAACCTTATATTTGAACGGTCATTTTTTTTATTTAAGCCAATGTAAGCAGGTATTTCGAACCTCGTGTTGCACAAATCATTGAGATCTTATTTACCGATTTGTGCATTACCAATACTAAGTAACTTTTGGACGAACTAAACTTATATTTTAGGGTTTAGACCCATTTTTAAATCAGTACTATATTTTGGGTGAGACTTGAGCCTCTCTTAACTTGTACAGGTCAGCGTTGAATCAAACCTACATCACTCGAAAGTCGAAACCCAAAACCATGGATTCCACCGGTATTTCCAGTCCCTTGTTTTTCTCTTTCCGCCCCCTCACAACCCTTTAAAATCATTCTTCCGACTTTTCTTTTTCCAACTAATTTCATAATCACCCTTGATTTTCCTCTTGGTAATGAGTAATTTTTTTTTTTTTTGGTTGAGCTTTTTAGCTTGGAATTAACAATCCATGACCTTCTTCGTTAGATCTTTGAATGCAAATCGATTAACACGTTTGCAACGAGCATATCAAGAAACAAGTTTCCTACTTGTATGTAATGTGATCAAATCAGATCAAAGCCCATCACGTAAAAACAATAGTTCCATGGACGGTTACAAATGTATTGCTATCAAGTGGGACCCACGCAAATATTTGTGGGTTATGAGTCATGACGTGCTTCCTCGTCCTAGATATAATGTGGACGGCAGGTTTTAAGTCACGGGATCTTATGGGACCGGTCCCGGATCTGGATTGGTAATACCGGCTGATCTAAAATCGGATTGGTCTTTAAAAAATAATAATAATGGATTGGCCGGACCGGATGTACCAGTCGGGACCGATTGGTATCAGATCAATTCAAACCGATACTCGTTGGATTGTTAGTTTTATAAAAAGAAAAAAAAAGCTTTAGATCGATTGGATCGGCTGATATAGTTATTGGATCGATTTGAATCGGTCAACCTAAATTAATATCGATTAAATCGATCTAGTCTAAAACCATTTGATACAATAATTATATAATAGCTTAGGATCGGACTAATCTTGACCGATTCGGATTGAATCGATCTGATCCTTGAAACGACGTTGGACGGTGAACCGTACAGCTTTATAATTATAGGGATTGGGATAGAAGAGTACAAAACACTTGTAATTATGCACACACATATCTCAAATGTATAACCGTCTTTTGGGATCCCTAGCAGCTTTGGATGACCATGATTTAGTCGTCTGATGTTCGGTAATGTTGACCTTCCAGTCAACGGACCTCCAAAAGGCTTTTCGTTGATCGTCGTCAATTGCAGAGCTGTGACCAAACAACCTACGCTTGGACCCGTTTTTAAAGTCAAGATAAAAAAAAATTAGCTTCTGTTCATCACAGTCGTTGGTCTAAAAATCAAGACACAGAAAGTTTGTGGGACCCATGACTCACCTGCTTTGACAATCTAGGTGGGGCATAATCATACGATGATGATGTTGTGCAATATCATCCCTCCGTTTGGTTCGGTATGAGCCGAGCGGAGCCAAGATGTAGTAGAGCCGGCTGATGGAGGGATCGGCTCCTAGTGTGACGGCACGTGAGGTATGCAGCCGCCAATTTACGAGAGAAGTTTGGCGCACCAAAAATTTGTTTATGGGAAAATTAGGGTGTAGGGTAACTTTTTAAGAATAATGCGAAAACTCATTTGAAAAGTCTTGGTTTCAAAAACCTCTTTGTACCCAAAAGTAATTGCATTGAAGGAACTTTGCACT
>JAUPMG010140133.1:0-11276 GCA_031762675.1 Pachysandra terminalis
TTCGCAATAATCGTAGCTCAACTGATCATTTCACAATTTCCACTAGGCCAAATACCTCTATTTTGGTATTCCTACAAAGCCTGATAACATCTCATCATTCTCAAATTTAATGTCCTCAGCATTTCAAACGGATACCCTATTCAACTTTCAAAAAGGACCAATCACCCCATTTGGGCGCTCGATCGCTCACTGTCGATCGATCGACTTTGGTGCTCGATCGATCACCAACCCAGAAACGCAGTTTCATGCAACTTTTCTAATTCCAATTCCAAAATAAACCAACTATATTACGTTCTTATTTATGAAATTCGTTCTCCTCATTACCCCGAGCCTATACACATCATTTAAACTTAATTTTCTCTCAAATTTCACAAATCACACGAAAATTTACAATAATTCATTCAAATTGGTACTACACACTTGTTCCGCAGAAATCCGGAATACACGAATTTTCGCTCATTTCTCCTCTTTCTTTTGGCTTTTTCGGCCTCTCCTGCGCTCAGCTCACCCTCCGATCACCTTCTTCTCCTTCTACCTCTTCTCTTTCTCAGTCGGTTTCCTTATGCCGACTTACAAAGAAAGAGAATTCTCTTTATATAAAAAAAAAATATATATTATAATCTTATCTTTAGATTTTACTACTGTACTAAACGGTAGTATACTTTTTGGGTACTGCCGGGTCTACTATAGGCCCAAATTAACTTAATTTAATTCCGATTAACATAATCAAACTGCGTAATTAATTTCTAAACTCAATTAATTACTAATTAACCAATTCTGGAAATTCAGGGATATTACAGATCTCGATGATTTCGGAGGAATAACCTTCGGATCCAATGCCATGGATGAGGTTAACCATTCACACAATATAACCATTACGTGGTTAATCAGAGAACCAACATAAAAATCAGCGGAAGTCTCAATAATGTAAAATCATAACTAAATCCATACTGACTGAATTAGAAGTATCCAAAATATATCCCATTAATCTATTACAAGTCCATGCCTTCATGGGGTCAAACCAAATAAAACAAATAAGAATTCAGTATCTCAATGTTTCTAGATTTTGTTAACACTATCATTATTGAAAGTAGCATATCACCCGATCCATCTTAGTTGAACTGTTCACCTGTAAAAATATAAGTATGAGCAAAGCCCAGTAGAGAAATCCAAAGAAATCACGGCAACTATTTTCACAGATTTACAATGACACGGATTTGTTCATGCAATTTCACTAACAGAAATATCACACTTACAATGTATTAGCATGCTTATATCACACTTACAATGTATTAGCATGCTTAATATCATACCAATTTACTATACAAGAGATATATCGCAAAATATAATTTAATCCCATTACATTACAATCAACGATCTTAAATCACGCACAAAATCATAACAAAACATAATAATCACTCACATGGGCCCACCATGATAAATCATAATGTCCCCATGATCCCATCATTTACACATAATTAAACCATAGTCTCACTATGCATCGAAACATACTCTACATGATCCCATCATGCACAAACAATTAAACCACATAGTCCCACTATGCATTAAACACAGTCTACATGATCCCATCATGCATTGACTACCATACCACATGGTCCCACCATGTATCAAGCCACAATCCACATGATCCCACCATGTCACAACACACAAACATTTACATAGTCAATACTCACAAACATTCACTTCAAGCAATGCCCACAAACATTCACTTCAAGCAAAATATGCAAATGATTAGTGATGTATGATATGATGCAAGTATGCGCAATGAATGCAGATGATAATGCATATGCCAGGGTAATTAGGCTTAGCCAAATTACATGTTCAATCATCCAACCCATTCTTTAAGAGACTTGCACCACACGGTAGAATGCCACCATTCTTATTCTTTAAGGGACTTTGATCTCATGGTACACTACCCCAGTAGACTTATTCTTTAAGGGACTTTCATCATACGGAAGAATACACTAGTACACTTATTCTTTACGAGACTTTCACCACACGAAAGAATGCATCTGTAAGGGACTTGCACCACACGGCAGAATGCTACCATTCTTATTCTTTAAGGGATTTTCACCACATGGCAGAGTACACAAGTAGACTTATTCTTTAAGGGAAATTCACCACATGGTAGAATACACCAGTTCACTCAATTATTGTGAGCTCACATAGAGTCACACCACATTAACCAGTGGATGCTCCCAGCACCACTCACAACCATCCATAGACCAGGCACATAGTCAATCACATTAAATTCCAGTGGATACTTCCAGCACCACTCACAACCACATATATATATCAGATACCACAATCAATCATATACAGCTAACAGATACTCCCAATACCACTCACTCATCACCGTATGTTTGACATCAGACTCAATCATAGAACATCCTAGTAGTTGTGTCCAGCATCACTCAGCTAATTCAATCCTTAATACTATCATCACAATCCTTTCTAATCTCATCTTAACAACTATCTCCCATTCCAGAACTCCTTAGAGGCATAATCACCTCATGTCGTTTTTAAACTGCCAAATCACATTGAAGGCTGAGCCTATCATATACCTCACATCATATGGCCATAACTAATAATTTTACAGTCAGACTAACCTCACAATCATGTCCAAAGCATTAAATGGGATCTTCCCATGAAATTTGAAGTCGATTGGACTTCGGTAGATGCTCGGTCTCTGTCGAGCTTCCTGCCGAGAGTTTCGGTAGATGTCTCGGCATCTATCAAGGTTTGGTTGATTGTCCAGAGAGTTTCATGACCTCTCGGTGGGTGTCTCGGTACCTGCCGAGGGTCTCGGTTCCTGCCGAGGCTCGGTACATTATCCCGAGAGTTTTAGGCTTTCTCGGTAGATTTCTCGATACATACCAAGGATCTACTGAACGTAAAATTCAGCCCAAAACTCAGTTTTTCTACTAGGGTTTCATTCCCATACTCCCTAAACTATATTTTAACACTTCTAAGCATTAAAACATGATTTAATATCAACGTAAACTAGTTCAACTCTACACGTATCAAATCAAAACAACACACGTAAACTAACATGATCAAATCATTTAATACATTTGTGAATCATACCCAGAAATCATATTTGATCGTGTTATACATTATCTAGTCATAATATCAGTGGATCATGCTCATTACATATAACATCAAACATCAAACATCAAACATCAACCGTTAACATTACCCATAAAACCCATTAAATATACTAGGATTGACCATATGTCATTCATTCATACAATCATCTTATCCTGTTATCTATTGTATTATTATAAAACTATGAAGATAACTACTGTAAAATCAATGGAGAATCCCTACCTCTTCAGCCTTATGATTTTCTGCACTTGAGATGGGGTGAAACCTCCTCTTTCCAGCTTTTCCTTCTTCTTCCTCCTATTTCCCCTTTTTCTTTATCCCAAATTTTCTTCTCTCCTCTCTCTTTCTCCCTTGGAAGTGTCAAGCATGGAAGGTTTCCTTCTCCCTTCATGGAAACGTGGGTTAGTGGGGAGAACTTCCTTATCCAATTCATTAATTCAAATTAATCTTCTTTTTACCTTAATGTTCTCACCTCAGGCCCAATGGGCCATTCAACCAGATCTAGATGTAAAGCCCATTATGCTTTGCGGTCCAAGCCCAAATCTCATGAATTCATCAAAATAACAAAAGTTGCCCCATAATTCCTCTTAATTACACTTTAGTCATATTCAGCCAATTTCTTAACAATTACATCCTAAGTTTCATTTAAGGACTATAGAGCATTTAATTATTAAATTAAATGATCGGGTCACTACAAGTTTGTGTACCGAAACTCCTTGGTATACCAAAGGGTCTACCAAAACCATTCGGCATACCTTTGGTATAGGGTTCGGCATACCAAAAATTTTAGTTGGGTTCCAATAATTGTGAAACTTTCCGGATATTTTCATATTGTCACATCCCAAACCTTAGAGATCTCATTGGATTCCCTTTAAGATTCAAAATATGACTCTCACCCCATTCCACATGGGAGTGGTAGTCAATACATTGCCAAACACATTGAATTCATTAAGAAAATTATAAAATCTGGAAATAAATATTCTTAAAATCAATCCATTACATCAAATATCAAAACACGGAAATAAACTAATTATTCATAGTCTCATGCTCCAATCAAATCCCTACCAATTACTCAAATCTAGTCCTAACTAATGAAAATCAATTGAAAACATAAAATCCAAAAAGTTCTTCAAAATCTACTAAAATCAACATCCATCACTGCCATTATAACTAAGGTCTTCATTATAATCTTTTCCTCCATCTTGATCATCGTAGTCTTGATGTCCACCATCTTTAGGTCCTAAAATATGGTGGCTCGAAAGCATAAGCTATACTTAGCTTGTAAGTAAACGAATTAAAATAGTATTTAAGATTGAAGTAGGGACAATGTGTAATGAACTGAAATTTTAAATAAGTAATTAGGACTAAGTTATAATTTTTATAAAGTTAGAACTTAAGTTCTAATACTTGACGGGGATTAATAAGAAATAGTAACTAAGCTTTCCTATTGGGTGAAGTACATGGTTTGGCTAACATGTGTATACACCTAATCACTTTTACTTTAAAATCTAATTAAAGGTTGAGATTTATTCTTATGAGAAAGAATGTAAATCAAGGGCTGAGATTGGACTAAGGGTCAGATGACCTAAATTTCACTAATAGAAACCCTAAAATACTCTATTGTGACTTTGGCTGAGAAAGGAAAGAGGAAGAAGAGAAGAAGACGAAAAAGGAAGAATTGCTGAAGAAACATCAAGGGAGTGAAGCACTACAACCAATTTTCTACACATTTTCTTTGTAAGTACTCGTGTACTTAGGGAGATTCATGGATAAGGGTTTTCCCTTATTTGGATGGATCAAATCTCAGAAATATGAGCGTGATTGATTAAGTCTACTATGAACTTGAATGAATCATACATAGTTTAAGAATTAATGTTGTTGATTTACATGCATAATCCATGATGTGTGAAATCGTATTAGAATAATGTAGAAGATCATTTTGAAAATTTTAGATTGTTGAGAAGTTGAATATGTTCATCTGAATGGAATTATGTTGTGAAAGAACCCAGAAATCATAAGTTCGTAGGCCATCGGAGGGCACTGGATGGTATACTGTCTGTGTCCACCTACAGGTTTTTCACCAAGTGTTTGCTTGTGGTCATGTCACAAACCAAACCTGAAAATCTCAATGGAGTCACTAAGTTTAAGTTGTAACTCTCACCCCATATCCAAATGGGAGTGGATAAACAATACATAGCCAAAATCATTGAATTAAGTAGGTTATTATATATGATAAAGTTATAGAAAAGTAATATTATTAAAACAATATTCATTACAAAACAATCTTCAAACATAAAACAGCAGAAAGAAATTTAACTAGTCTCATGCTTCAAATCAATCCCTATTAACTATTGAAAATCAAATATAATAAGTACTGAATTACAGCAAATAAACCCTTTTCCAAGTTCTACTAAAATCTACAAATAAAACCCTAATAATGACTAATATCTTCATAGCATCCTTGTTCTCTACCTTGGTCCTCATAGTCCTCATGTCCATCATCTATAGATCCTGAAATATGTTGTGCTCGAAAGCGTAAGCTACACTAGCTTTGTAAGTAAACAAGTTTAACGTAACTTATAATTGAAGTAGGGACAATTGATGTTTCAAAATGAGAATACCTCGCAAGTGCACGAGTTCGATTGTAGCTTGGCAAGTACAAGGGTATCATACCCAAGGGATTGAGATTGTTGACTTAATAAAACTACTTAACTTCTAATTAGTTTAAGACAAGATTGGTTGATGATTTAAAACTAAGAATTAACAAAATAAAGAGAGCTAAATAAAATTGATTAAAAGTGAGAAGTTGTTTGGATAGAGAAAGTCTAGGGATTCAAATCCACCACTAACCTCTTAACTATGGGCACTTAATTTAACCTAGAGAGTCCGATAAGGCTGTACACCTAATTGGCTTTTGACTACAAGTCTCACCAATCACATGAATGATAATAGAGATTAACTCCTAGCATAACCCATCTTCGATTGCCACAAATTGTATACGCTAAACTAGGATTGTAAAACAACTTGTCTGCTCTTGGCATGGATTATCTAAAATTTAGTTCCACATTCCAATAAATACCATTGCATAATCATCACCAACAAAACTACAAGAATTCAAAGTGTTTGAATATTAAATTCTAGGAAACATATCCTAACAAAATAAATATATTCTCAAAGAAATTAATTAAACATAATATCAATTGTTAAGAACAATTCTCTAGATTATGCAATCCATAAAAACAATATCAAAAACTCTAAAGCAAATTGAAAAATCCCAAGTTATTTGGCTAGGGTTTCATTGTACCCTTAGAAGGATGTTTAGCCGCTCATGGATGCCGAAGGAGATGAATTTCCAATGATGGTCTTCAGGCTTGAAGACGTCACTTCCATTCTTCTTCCTTCATCCCCAATTTCTTCTCTTTCGTTCTGCTCCAAACTTCTTCTCCAATCCAAAAACGCTCCAAAACAAAAACTTAAACTGTTCTCCCTTCCAAACTCATGTTATGCTTTATATAAAACTCACCAATTGCCCAAAAAGCTGGATCTCTCCCTTACCAATTCCGTTTTTCTTTCAATTTTCGGTTCCTCCTCTCCCTTCAATTCAGTCTCCAGCCAATTCGGCTCCCTCCTTTCTTTCTTCCAATTCAGTCCTTACTTTATTCCAATTTTGCCTCTCTTCCTCTTTCCAATTCCACCTTGGAGAAAATCGGTCCTTTCCTCCCTTTAGCCAATTCGGTTCTCTTGCCTTTTTTTTATTCCCCACTAGCCAATTTTGTTTTCTTCCCTAATCTTTCTTTATTCCTTTCACTAGCAACTTTTGTGATTGACTTTCTCTGTTTCATTCCCAAGCCAATTCGGTCCTTGCCCCACTAGCCAATTCAATTTGGTTTTCCTTTCAATTTGGCCTCTTTCTTCTTTTCTCTTTCAATTTTGCCTCCACTAATTGGGTCCTTCTCTTTTCTTCTCTTTTTGGTATTGTTTTTCTCAATTTGGCTCTCTAGCCAATTTGGTTTCCTTCCTTGCCTAATTCTTTTAGCCAATTCCTTCTTTTGCCCAAATACCAAAAATAACTTCTTTGTTTTCTAAAAACAAATCATACTTTTGAATTCGGCATGAATTGTGCTGAATCGGGTTTGGTTGGCGGGCTCGGTCGACGACTTGGTTGGCTTTTTATGATTTTCTTCTTTTTGAGCTTGACCGGACCCGATCTTAAATTGAATTTTCTCAAACACTCCCAAATCTGCACAATTATGAAATAGGCATTAATTAATTTATTTAAACACCACTCAAGGACTAATAATCATGAATAAGGAGTTTAGATGTGCAAGTGATAGGCACTTATCAACAATGCCACTCTTCAATGGTAATCCATATAAACAATAAATAAGTAAAATATGTGATGTGTGATCAATATGCAATAGATATGTGATGAGTGATCAATTAACAATAAATATGGTTGAAAACAATATAGTCCATTCATAGGATAACAATGGTTTAAATAAATCAAATAATCTCTAAACTTAACAAAACCATCTCCGCAAGAGAATCCATATGCAACTCATAAGTTCAAGTAAGCCAATAATCACTATAATGCAATATGATATTATGCAATGCAATATGCAGGTTCAATTTTTAAGGCATGCTGTGCACCTAGCAAGTATAATCACCACATCTGATTTACGACAAACATTCAAATAGTCAATGCAGTTGTTGTATAGTATTCGCTTAATGTATGTGTCACATCTGTTCAAACCCCTGTCTAAACAAGAAGAAAATCATCCTTCGAATACACAAACAAAATAGGGGGTTATTCTATGTGCGCATCATAGTTTTGAGGGGTTTCGACCTAGAGGTCCCAATTTCCTCACTTATTTTCGATCATAGGGATAAATCCCAGGGCTTGACCAACATGAATATTCCTTATGAATCATACATAAATCGATCTACTATAAGAATTTCATTCTCTTGATTTGGATATTGGGTTTCACCAATGTGAACTATCCCTCACCTATCATCTTTCCACAAGAACATATCTCTCATCATGGGAGTAAACAAAGTAATTGATCTATTGGGATGATCGGTCCCTCAACACATGTAAATAGTTCAATTAGAACTTCCTCATATATTATGATTTCCAGATCATAATACTTTCATTATAATCATAATCTCCAGCAATATGAAGTTATGAAGGTCAAGTCAATGCATTAGACCAATATTATGAAATAATATTGGCATATGTTGTGCAAGTGAGAATGTGCACATTAACTAAGCAATCAAAGTATGTGTACAATGTGTAATATGATCTAACTAGCATGATAACAATGAATATATAAGTAATAGTAATGAATATATAAGTAATATGGAATCATATCATTAGTTCATCAAACATATGTGTAATGTGTAATATGGTTTTATTAACATGATAGCCATGAACGGACAAGTAATATGAATCATAAAATATCACACATTCATTAATTATAGCAAATAGATCAATAAAGGGGGTAAGTAAATGCGTTTCAAGTCAAACATCAATGGTTTATATAGCAATTGGGTTCATATCAAAGTATCAATCATATGCATACACTGTATAATATGATTTAATTAAAATGATAGCAATGATTATGAAAATATGTCAAATCTCCCAAGTTCATCAAATATAGCAATTAGGCCCATAGAGAAGTCAGTATATGTAATATGAGTTCAAGCCAAATATCAATAGTTTATCAAACCTAGAAATTGGGTTCATAAAGAAGTAGGTATATGAAATAATCATAATTGAGAAAAAGCAATATCATAATTAATCTAATTGGCTCCAAATAATCATGCATGTGAAATATTAAGTTAAACGGGTCAACTTGGTAATTCTCGGTAGACCGAGGGTCTGCCGAATGGTTTCGGTAGGGTCTCGGTGGACTGTTCAGTACGCCTAAAAGGGTCTGCCGACCTAAAACTTGGTTTTTGGGGTTGGCCATAATGTCAGGTTCGGTAGGGTCTCAATATGCCGAGTGTCAGGCTCAGTAGCTTTTCCAGAAGCTTAAACTTTTGGTCTGTGACGCTCAACAAGCCTTTCGGTATGCCGAGGAGGGTTCGGTAGCCTTTCCAGAGAATTGAAATCTCAAATGTGGGGCTCGATGTCACATCCCAAACCTAAAACTTCTCATTTGAGTCCTTTAAGTCTGAAATATAACTCTAACCCCATTCCACATTGGGAGTGAAAATCAATAATAGCCAAACCATAAGTAAAAGCTGAGAATTTATATAATAATGAAAAAGATAGTCAAATAAAGCTATTACAATCAAAACATACCATTATTGCAGTGGAAAATCAAAATAAAATACTTAGTTTCATGCTAATCAATTTCCTATGTAAAATATGGCCCAACAATTGCCATGAGTAAACCTTGGCATGCAAGCCAGGAAAAACAAGTAAAATCTCTAATAAATATCCTAACTAGTTTCTTCAATAAATTCAGTAGTCTCCTCCAAACTTTGGTCCAGGGCTTGTTTCCATAACCCAAGTCATCATCTTCTATAATTCCTGAAATATGGTTGCTCGAAAGCGTAAGCTACACTTAGCTTAGTAAATAAACAAGTTTTGCACAATAAATGAGTGAAGTAGGGACAATGCCACTCTCCAATGGTAATCCAATAAACAGTAATGCAAAGTGTGATATGTGATGCTTGTGATCATGAAGTAAGTGATAAGTGTCAATATACAAGTAAAACATGTGCTATATGCATGTGGTCAAGATTTAATAATGCATGCTGTGCACCTATCAGGTATAATCACGAAGTGTGATTTAGCAAACAATATCTAATATGCAACGCATCTGTTAGGTATATTCATAACATAAGTCCCCACATGATCGATCCTTCCTTAAGCAAGATGTCTTAACAAATCATCCCCTCACACAGAGTCATTCTCAAAGATAAGATATTTTATGTACGTATCGTAGTTCTAAGGGGCTTCGACCTAGAGGCACAATTCCCCCACTTATTTTTTATCAAGGGCAAAATCTCCAAGGCGACACAAGTGTGAAATATCCTCAGGGAAACATTATTTATCAATAACCAAAACATTCACTCAATAAAGTCCATAGGACAAATAAATTGGTATATTGGGATAGCTAGCCCCTCAACATTAAAAATATAAGTTTCCTCACTCAATAAGATTAACAGATCATAACTTCAATCTTAAAGCCTTCAAATCCAGAATATGGACTCACATATAAAAGGGTAAAGTGTCACGACCCGAACCGGAAATTCCCGATTTCATAGGTATTCCAGTTTAGGTGCAACCTTCACCCCGTATCTCTATGGATGTGGCTAACACAATTAGATTCATAAGCGGACGTTCTAACAGTTCTAGTACGATATAAGTAACTAAATACACCTTGAACTAAAAATCTATAAGTTCTAGGTAAAATAATGTCTAAAGTTAGACTAAATTACATATTGTATCAGAGTGCGCTACCCATTCCGGATTCTCTCTTTACGACTATGCTCCTGAACATGAAAATATTAAAACAATAGGCATAAGCTGAAAGCTAGAATGAGTATACCTATAATGAAGTGTGTTCAGTCATGATCCAACATTTTGGGGCAGTGTGTGATAATGAGCATGGTGAATAAACAGATATGTGCAAGTGGTGTACAGTTGTCGAAATCAATATATTGAAAACAAGTAAATTAGCTCTCCCAACCTCACAAGATATTCCTTAATGGTCAACCTAACTCATACATAAAGTACATTAATTTTAAAGAATGAGAATTTGTCCACGTGCTTCATACAAGAGGCATTAACACTAATATCGATGCAAAATGATGTGGAAATGTAAATCGCTGTCTAGGTATGAAATGTGTATGATCCTACTGGATCCGCCTTCTCTCATAACTCTCATTCTTTTTACGATGCTGAAGAGCCTCCAATTTAATGAATTTCCATCCCCCTTTCTAAGCACCTCGCATTTTTCCCTTTCTTTTTTTTTTCATGATCCCGATTGGCTTCAGAATCTGGCCCCCTTTCGGCTTCAGAACTCTGGTCCCCTCACGGTCCACATATTCTTTGCATGGCCCCGATTGGCTTCAGTAACTGGTCCCCTTTCGGCTTCAGTATCCTGGTCCCCTCACGGTCCACCCAAGAGATT
>JAUPMG010140174.1:0-11275 GCA_031762675.1 Pachysandra terminalis
TTCAATAAGTATACAATCACAATATTAGCTATCTGATTAGACTAATGAGGCTTTTATTTGTTTTGCAGATCCACTATCACGTCAGACAGACGCGAGGATGTAGCCAGGACCTCTTCAGGGCCATCAGTGACGAAGAGGACTCGAGGCCCGACCCGGTGCCTCGACCTTCATCGGATGCCTGCAGGGCAAAAGGTGAGGGTCGAAGTAGACCCTAACGGGATCCCGATTGGGGAAGGTGGGAAGAAGCTGGGGACATACTTTGGGACACTGGCACGTGATTCCTAGATAGTGAGGTTGGATGTCTCCTCGTGGCACGTGATTACACGAGCCACGAAGGACCATCTATGGGAATTAGTTACGGTATAAGTTTCTTACTTTCTTCAAGTATTTTAAGTTTGTTTATTTATTAGGACTATTTAATGTAGTGTAGCTTCATATTTTCCTTGGTTTGTGCAATGCAGACCAAATTTGATATCCCTGATGAACTCCGTAGTAGGTGTCTGTACTCAATTGCGAAGAAATTGAGGGAATATCGGTCACACCTCAAAGTGACCATATTTGACGTATTCGACGATGAGGCAGTACTGTACAGAAAGTGTCCAGATGATTGTCCACTAAAGGAGTGGCGCAATTTTATTGCCTTCTTGTGTTCCGAGGAGGCTCAGGTATGATGTATTTAATATTCTATTTCCTTATTTTCGTAGACTACAAATTAATAAGGAAATAATAAATAACTCTTACTTGTTGATTATTATGTGATGCAGAAAAGAAGCAAGATAAATAAGGACAACAGATCGAAGCAGACGCTCCTGCATACGTCTGGTTCAAAGAGCTATGCTAGGGTAGGAGAGGAGATGGTAAATTTTTCATATTTAGTTATCTTCTAAATTATTAATTTTTGTTTTTACATTCTTACATACCTTTAATTTGAGAATAAATGTCTTTTCCTTTCTTTTGTGTTCAAATAGCGGGTGAAGAGCGGTTCCCAATTGTCGTTGAGTAGAGCCGAGATCTTTTCGGTGACACACTCGGATAAGCATGGACGTCCCATGTCTGAGGAGACAGTTGGTAGAATAGTAAGTGTTCAAGCCATTAACACTTACAGATTATAGTTAGCTCATGAATTGCAATTTTTTGTTACTTCTACATTCTCCATTTCCTGACTTAGATAAGCTGTTATGTATGGCCCTAGATCTGCACATATGGGCTACTTTTCCCTAGTTTTGATTCAGTCTCGCCTAGTTCCGAGTCTTTCGACTAATCCTAAGCATTAGATCTGCATACATGAGCTACTTTTATGCAAATAACATAACTATAAAATTTCTCATAAACGTACAAAGGTCTAAAACTTAGAACTGCCTCCTTATCGTTGAGTTCAAAGTCCTTTTTTTTTAACTATATTTCATTAACAAACCCTAAAGCTTTAGATTTTAGAAAGAATTGTACAAAGACATTCTCTTCTTTATATATTTACAGTCCTCATTAGAATTGTTCTTCATTGACTCATTTAGGCATGCCTTCATGCCTTGTCTCTTGTCCTTGTCTCACCCATTTCATAGAATTTTCCCCATATTAGTACAGGTTTTCCCTTCTTTTAGATTTTCTTTGAATGACTTTTAAGCATGTGATGCTTGAATGTTGGGAACATAGGAAAGATGGGAAATCGTGGCGTGGCATTAGACTGCTCTAATTTTTAAGGATGAATGCTATTTGCTAGGGTCTAACATCCATTGTTGGACTTGGACATTATGAAAAGAGAAAACAAAAATATATAAAATTCAGGCACAGGTCACAGACTCACAGTGGAGTAGGTGAGAGACTTGAGAGTGAGAGTTGCGTAAGTGTGAGTGTGGGACCTTGGGCGGCCACATGACCCGCAACCTCTTCCACTTAGTTTTTTATTTAAAAAGAAAAACGTGAAGAAACAGAGAGACAAAGATTACCTGAATCTGGCAATCTCTCTTAGTGGACCACCAATTCCACAACCTATATCCAACACCTACAAAAACAACCCAAGATTTAGTTGTTCTCTGTTATTTTTTTCTCTTTCTCTTAACATGTCTATATAGTGTTGATGTTTAGGGGCAAGTATTCTCTTTTGAATGCAGAGAGAAATGCGAGACTTGAGAGAGCAACATCCGGAGGGCTCACAGGACAGCACGGTTCGTGATGACGTATTCTCTCGGGTGATAGGACCCGAGCATCCCGAGCAGGTTCGCGGAATGGGGATGGGACCTACCCCATCCCGATTGTGGCCGGAGTCCTCCGGGAGACAGGCCAGCATGAGTCAAGAGGTGAAGGTCTCTACCTTGAGAGCGGGTATAGAGAAGTTGACTACCCAGCTCGCTTAGAAGGATGGTGAGATCTCCCAGCTAGTTGCTGGGAACGCTCAGAGGGATGATGTGATTGCTCGCCTATCTACTGCTCAGTCCCAATACGAGGAGAGAATGGCTGCATTAGAGCGCATGATGTTGAGTATGAGTGGTCAGGTAGAATCTAGATCTCATATCTGTAGTCTTTACTTTTATTTGATTTTTATTTTCTGTAAGCATTATAACTAAATTAGTTTATATAATCTATATTGTAGGCTAGAGGAGATCAGCAGCGGCCTAGTGACGTTCATCATGATTACCCCTAGCATTTTTCTTCATTATATGTACTTCGACATTTGTGTTTGTACGTTTTGAATTAAATATTAGTAGACTTTTACAGGTTTACTTGTAATTAAGTTTAATTAATAGACTTATGGGTGTTTGTTTGTATAGGTTTAATTGAATGGTGTTTGTTTGTGTACAATTTTAATTACTTTGTAGGCCGTTTAATAGATTATTGACTTGAATGGTTTTTGTTCTTGTTTAGGTTTACTTGTAGGTTTAAAAGAGACTTGAATTGTAGTATTTAATTGCTCTTTGTACAGGTTTATTGACTTGAATGGTGTGTTCGTGCTTGTACAGGTTTATTTGTAGGTTTAATATACTTCAATTGTAATTTTTCTTCTTGTACAGGTTTATTTACAGGTTCGTAATCTTGTAGAAATAAGGAAATGCTTTAAAAAAAATAGACTATTAAAGGCAGTTGTAAATAACCGCCGCTATAAGTACTATATGGCAACGGTTTACACCGCCATTATAAATAACCCCCGACGCTATACATTATTACGTCGGCGGTTATGAACCGCCGAGTGTGAGACCGTAGCTGGCGGTTCTTATTAAACCGCCGACCTTGATGACCCCCTGACGCTATACATTGTTAGGTCTGCGGTTATGAACTGCCGAATCTTAGAACTTAGCCGGCAGTGTAAGAAGAACCGTCGACCTACATTGTAATGTCGGCGGTTCCGAACCGCCGACGCTAATGGACCTTCGCCAACGGTTGTTGCTAAACCGCCGAGATACAACTGTTTGAGCGGCGGTTTATAATTGCCGACTAACCCCGTGAGAACCGCGGCAGGGGGAGTTCCTAGCAGTTTGGTAAACCGCCGACCTAGGATAAGACAACGGTTTGGTCATATAAGCCAGCGGTTCTTAACCGCCGGTAAAACGAAGATATTTTGTAGTGCTGGTGCAATCTAATCAAATACTATATTTCTTCATTATTCTATGTTGCTCTTATTAATAGGGAAGCTACAGAGAAATTCTTTCCAACTCACCTTATCTTTTCATCATATGCACTGACTTTTTATCTAGAAGCTAAATCTATTACATGAGGAGCATAAAATCCATGGTATCAAGCCCTCAAGGCACTTTCCATCCATCACACATCTCTTATTCGCGGATGAGTGTTTCCTATTTGGCAAGGCCACAACCGAAGAAGCTAGAAATATAAAATTAGCCCTTGATGAATACTATTGACTCTCAGGGCAAGAAATTTACTTAAACAAATCTACAATTATGTCCAGTTCGTAATTTTTGGCTTCAATAGAAACGGGAAATTAAACAAATCCTCGAAGTCTCCAAGATGCTGGAGAATGACAAGTACCTTGGTATTCCTCTCATTCTTGGACATCGGGAAAATAAGGCAGTTCAGTAGATTGCAGGAAGGATACGGAAAAGAATTGATGGATGGAAATCTAAGGTGTTGTCTCAAGGGGCAGACTAACTCTTTTGAAGGCAGTGGTAAGTGCAATCCCTTCTTATCTCATGGTCACAGTTAAACTTAATAATAAATAGTGGGACATGCTGGACTCCTTGATGATAAATTTCTGGTGGTCCCATAAACAAAATGGATACTCCCTCCCAATGTTGAAATGGGATGAAGTTTGTAAATCAAAATTCATGGGAGGTTTAGGTCTCAGAAAAACAAAGAACATGAAACAGACTTCGCTTGCCAAATTAGCCTGGAGGTTTTTGACTGAGAAGGAATCCCTATGGGCAAAGATTCTAGAAGGAAAATATCTCCAAAACAAGTCCTTCTTTGATGAATGGAAATCAACAAACAGTACATGGACTTGGAAGAATATAATATGAGGAGGCAAGATATTACGGCACAAAGCTTGTTGGGTAATCGGTAATGGTAAATGAATAGATTTCTGGAAGGATCCATGGATTCTCAATCTAAACCTAGGACAGTTTATTGAGTATAGAAACCCAAAAATCCAAAGTATGGTGATGAAGGATTGGATAATGGGTAATAACCATTGGGATGTAGATAAATTATCCTTATGGTTCTCTCACCCTATATTGTCTACCAAATAATTAAGCTTCCTATCTTGGGAACTAATCAAGAAGATGAGCTAATTTGTCTAGGCAAGAAGAATGGAAAATTCAGTGTTCGGTCCGCATACATGGAAAGCATCTCCTCTAATGAAGGATAGAGCTTTGCAATATTCAAAAAAATGCTACATCTAATATGGTCCTCGAGGATCCCACACTGTCATGTCCCGAAATCTAGATCAAAATGGTATGCGTATAATTGTGAATCCCGAACACACAATCTCTAGCTCCAATCCCTAGGAGGCTGCTAGGTCACTAATTCCCTCACACAGAAGGTGCGATGGAGCTAGGTCACCTAAACAGAATACTACAACAAAAGATTAACTCTAAAATACGAGTTAACAAAAACTTTTCTAATCAAATATAACTAAGAGTGAAAGAATAAGAAAATAGTTCTACACAATGAATCAAACTAGAATGAACTACACCCTACGAAAGGCTGTTGACAGAAAAACTAAATCCAACATAATCCAACTAAGGTTCACAACTCAAACAAAATAAACCAAAGCCTATACTAGTCTATACTCTCAATTAGAGCTATAAACTAAACCACCATGAAGTCAACTTCCATGCCCCATCATCTCGTCGTCGGATCACGTGGATGACCTGAAATATAAAATTCCATGAAGAGTTAGCTCACAACTAGTAGATGCAACTAACAACTAGCCCTTCACACATAAACACACACAGAGCGATCTAATCTTCATGTTATTTCACAAGTATTCACATGTTAACTCATGCATAACATTCTCATTCACAAATATCCATGTTATCTCATAAATAACAATTACAATTTACATAGAATCTAAACTGACAGCCAAAATAGGTCATATAACAATTCTATAATAACGATCATATGGAAGCTAATGATAATAATGCATACAAAATAGTGTACGCATTGCATCGAGTGTTGTACATCATGTACCTTGTCCAAAAGCATATCAATATGCCATGATACACTCATGCAAGATCATCCAAAATGGGACGATAACCCACAGTTTCACAAATTGTGACAACACACTACCATCTATAATGATATGCACATGCAAACATCAATATAATATGGACATGCACAACAGGACATCAACAATGCTCTTATCAGGTAAGTTGACTCAAATCTCTGTCACAGACTTATAGACACCCACTGAACCAAAGACAATCCAACTTTCAAGCAAGGATCAAACGCCTCAAGTATCCCATTTTACTCTGGCTGGATAAGACTGTCACAAATATATGTGCGTATACGTAGTTCTAGGGACTTTCAACCCACATGTCATAAGCGCCCAAGTATATTTTTCCTTAAGGGACTCAAACCCACGAATCCCACTTAAGGTAAACCCAATCACAACTACCTGATAAGCCACATGAAGTTGCCTAATTCATTTATTCAATTCATGGTTGACAAAAAACCCAAATATAGCTGACCATCCATAACTAGACGAACTTGAAACTATGAAGATCACCTAAGCTCCAAAAGCTTAGTTACTGCACCACTACTTAACATCTGGTCTCTCACATTTATTAACCCGTGATGACCCTATTAGCTAAATCTAATCCAAATGGTATGCGTAGCGACCCTTGTCCTTAAATTATGATTAATATAATTAATTATAATTAATAATAAAAAATTTTGGATAAGGTTATGTAGGACTCTGTGTCCAATTAACTGAATTAGTATTTAATTGTAATAATAACAAACTATAGGGACCTCAATGTAAATATTAAAGACATTGCAGTCATTTATGTAATTTTAATTCTTATGGAGATTAGGGTTTAGAAAGGGACGTATGAGACAAGGGGATAGTTTAGACTATTCTTGTCAAATAACCAAGTCATTAGTGGTAGTTTAGACTATTTCTTTAATTGAATTTGAAATGAATTAGGATGGAGATGGAAGGAATCCTTGATTCCCTCCACCTTCCATCAAGGATACGCAGGATCATGGATGGTTTCCTTTAACACTTTTCTTCCTAAGTTTGGGGGTACACGATCAAAGGAAAGGAGGGAAAAGGAGATCTGAAGTTTTGGGGTTTGCTGTAGAGAAATTGGGAGAGGAGAAAGAAGAAGCAAATAGAGAAGATATATAGAAAGAATGAAGAAGAAAGCTAGAGGAAGGCTTGGTGATCTTCTAGTGATAGAAATCTGTAGAGAAATAGAGCTTGGGAAAAGAGCTAAGGTATCTCCTTGGTCTTTATGCTAATCATATTCATGGTATATGATAAGGGTTATAAGGTACGACTAATTTAGGATTTTTGATGCATGATATATGATGAACTTATTGCTGAGATAGATTTGTACGCTCAAATTCAATATGTTAATGAAATGAATGATATGATATGATCTTGTGATTGATTATAAGACCTAATGTATGATTCTATGCAAAAATGATAGATTTGATGTACAATATGATAGAGTAATGATTTTGTGATGGAAATGGTGATTCTGAACATATAAAATGTGTTTTGGATGAATGTATGAATGGCACGAAATTCTATAATTTTTAGAAATTTTTTTGGGTTACTACAAATTTCGGTCTGACCTAAGGTCCAACCAAAGCATGAACCGAAATTCCCAAAAACAGTCCAAAGTTACAGGTCTTTGAACCAAGGTTGGGGAGGAATCGAGAACACGAACCGAAACCTTCGGTCTGACCCAGGGTCCGAACGAAGCTCAATAGCTTCCATTTTTGATAGGCAACAGTGTCTTGGCCTTTAGAAGTTGTGTGTGGTATCGGTATGTGTGTCGAATTTTGTGCAACAAAAGGGCTCAATTGTCCCAATTTGTTGTGTGTTACAACTAAGTACTATATACTATGGTCTATGAGAGTGTTATGAGTGAAATATACATAAGATGTGTATTCTTTGTGTGATAATTGTATTAAGAATATATGAGGCATAAAATGTGCTTGTATACTATATGTGGTCTCTATATGACCCAAATGTAGTTGTGCTTGTGTTTAAGAATGATTCTAGATGCAATCACTAATGGTGAATATTTAAGAGTGACTCCAGAAGAGTTCACTGAATGCTGGGTTTTAGAATGATCCTAGGGTGATCATTTTGTATTTTCAGAACTCTTAAGATAAGAGGGTCTGCTATGGATGTGTATAGGGTGTATTCCTATCTTGGGTCATATCCCTTGAAAGGAAGATGATGTTTTCTACCTTGGGTAGCATCCCCTGAAATAAAATGTGTCATGGCTACTCTTGTCTTTGGGTCACATCCCCTAAAAGGAAGATGGCTATTCCTGCCTTTGGGTTGTATCCCCTGAAAGGAAGATGGTGATTTTTACCTTTGGGTTAGCATCCCCTAAAAATAAATGTTTGATGATGTTTTCAGAACTCTTTAGATAAGAGGGTCTTCCGTGTTATCGTCTGTTTCAGCACATTCTTGGGGTAGAATTCCCTAAAGGAGATGTGAGAGTTGATTTCATGGTTAGGCTTGGCCTAACTCCCACTTTTGCATCCATTTCATGATCTTCACTTCATCATGAGCATTTTACATCATATTTAGAATCTCACTTGCATTCTTGAAAGTGATTGCCATTTCATCATTTGAGTGCTTCTTGTTGTGTTCATCTACATTGATTGTGTAATTGGTGTTATGTTGTTTGGTGATTGAGTGTTGCATGTATCATAAGAATTGTGAATTATGAGGAGGTATGTTCCAGCATGGTTATCACCAAGGGATTTGGCTGTCATATGAGAGATTATGTTTTAGCATGACTATTGTTCATGAGAATTCTGATTTATGAGAAAGCTATGTTTGTACACTTGTGATCAGGTAGTGATGGTCTTGTGAAAAAGTTAGACTTTCCATGTGTACGATTATGATATTGATGGTGTGACCTACCCCGAGTCGAGTGGACCCTAGATAGATCGGGTTGTTTGGAGTCACCACCATTCATTGGGTTTGGGTGTGAATGGTCACCTAGGTAGGTCAATTAATATCAAAAATAGACCCAAAAAATAAGATTAAATATGGTCTAACCAGGATGGATAGGAGTTTTAGTTAAGAGAGTGGGAAGGTGTTAAGCACCCACCCTCTTCTGGTAACCGATTACCTAGTCTAAGTTCATTTGGCTAATTAAATAAAAGAAATCCTAAAATAAATATATAAAAAATAAAAAACGAAAAGATCTAAGCTATTGGAAATTATCAAATCTATCCTAGAAATAAAATAAACCTATTCTAAAATATCTCACAAAGAACAGTTGCAACATAGTTTCAACATTTGATCGAACCCATCAGCAAATATATGAACAAACCAATGTAAATTGTAATTTGGCTAACACGATAAACCGATTGAATTACAGACTAACATCTTCAATTCATAAGATCATTGATCTAACATTAGTACCAATTATATCATTGATCACAACTGAAAACACTAGTTCATATTTCAAAAATAAAATCAGTCGATCAAAGTGAAAAATAAAAGTCAGATAATAGAGAACGATTCATCTAATACTGCACAAACCAACCATGGCAACTGTAAATACGAATTTCAACGCTCAGCAATAATGTCTCATAAGATCTTTTGATTAAAATCCAAATCTCAAGAATATAAAATGACTCAAAACATATCAGACCAGAAAAGACGATAACATGATACCTGTAATAGGGGTTTAGCAACCTTAATTTTCAGCTTATCTCTTTAACTTTGAATTTCTGAATGAGGCTCAGAGATCGTCCACCAAAATAGCAATATTCTGAACGAAAACCAGAGGGAAAAATCGATCGAGGGTCTGATAACTTGGGGCTTTTGATGAGTTTGAATGAGGAGTTTTGGTTGTGACAAACTAGATTTGAATGGATAAAAAGGGTTTTGAGATGGGACCGACTGAGATTTTTACTAGGTTTGGGCTCGATTTTGCTGGGGTTTCAAGCTTTTTCCAATGGAGTTTTTTTCTAGCTGAATGTTTTAGGGGTAGATTTTTGCTGAGAACTCCATGGGGTTTGCAGTGATTTGTAATGGTAATTTTATAGGGTTGGAAGAGGGTTTCTATGGGTGACGATTGGGGTTTTGAATGGGTTTTGATGATGAAGAAGAAGAAGAAGCGAAGCTAACCTGGATTGCTTCCCTTTTTGCAGATTTTTCATCTCATTATCTAAAATTCCATGATTTTTAATTTTTAATTTCTAAAATCCGATTAATCAATTGTTTTTATCCCAAACTTCAATTATTAACTACCAAAAATGCCCCTCTGACCACTAATTTCAGAATTTGACCAAATTACATCCATTTGACTAGTTCCGTATGAAAATATCAAATCCGGGGTCAGAATGTTTTTCCAAATCCCAAATTCGATCTGAAACGATATCGGGGGCAAAATAGCAATTTTCTCTTATGATCTTGAAACTAGGCGATGGTATACCCGTTGGAATGCATTTTCATCTTAGATTTCGTTTCTAACATCAGAAATAGATTTTGAGGGGACTATGAAGCGCAAGGGGTCCATTGAGAGTATTTTGGTAATTTCATGGATTTTGAGATTTCACATAGAATTTTGGCTCAAGTGGATTTGGATTGGAAATTGAGATCAGGAATGAAAAGATGCCAAGCTCAAGCCTCCAGAAGCTGCAAAGATCAAAAGCAATTTTTTCGTGCAAATTGGGGTGTCTACAGCTGCCCCTCTTTGTCAGAATCGCAAGCGATGAATGGCAAAGATAAAGACATAACCCTGATTTGCACGGTTCACAAAAATATTTTACCTGAATCAAACCAATCTTCACATATTGAACTTCCAAATGATCAAAGTAAAAAAAAACACTGATCTGGGGGCCAAGCCTCTACCCAGACCATAAAAAGGGTTCTTTTCTTGGACTTACTCGTTGCCCAGAGTTCAAAGGTATTTTGATGATGAATGTTTTGCGGAAGTTCAACATATGAAAAATAAATTTGATTTTAGGCAAAATTCAGTTTATGAACTAAAAGACAGGTGAAAACCATGACTTATTGAGTTAAGTCAGATCTTCGTTTGGCTGCTTCAAATGATTGGACAAGTCCCAACCTCATTGATTATTGTCGCATGACTGGCTGAGACCACGTTTATAAATGAAACGAGATCCGAAAGGGGACAGAAATGCCTTTGACTCAACTGACTAACCATTACAAATGAGCTTCTTGTTCTTCTCATCCTTGCCTTCAGCTTTAAGCTTTTATTTGCTTCAATCCTCCTTCGAGAATTTATTTCTTTTTATCAACTTGGAATAACCTTCACTGGGAAAAAATTGATGATTTCGTTTTAGCATGTCCTACTAGAAGTACGATAGTCTTTTCGTCGCTTCACTAAGGATCGTGCATTTTGGTCTTTATCTCTTTTCTCCCATCCTGCATCCCGTGATATCTCAAAAAGCAAGGGAAACAAGAATAGAAACACATTTGCATGGATTAAAAACATAAAAGTGGAAACACATTTTTGTTCACATGAATATGATCAAGATAATCAAAATAGCTTTTACCAACACCAATGAACAAATGCATCAGTCAAATATTGAAAAACTTTCTCAATTGGTCAAAGTCTTTTAAGCTCATTCCCAATGATTATCAAAGTTATTAAAA
>JAUPMG010140184.1:0-11275 GCA_031762675.1 Pachysandra terminalis
GTTTAGAAGCTTTTTAATCTTTTTAATGATAGTTAAAAATCAAATATAATTAAATCTAAATTAATAAATTAATTAGATTAAAAAAAATCATATTAAGTCAATTTAATATCCGGGCGACCGCCCGGAAATATTAGGCGACTAGGCGGTCGCTTAGTAGCCTAGGCGGGCGCCTAGGTAACCAGGCGGTCGCCCAGGCGTAATCAGCCTAGGCGGGCATCGCCTGGACTTCTGAGATAGCACCTAGGCGGCCACCTTCTTTAATAACACTGCTTGAGAGGTAATTTAACTTGGTCAATATACCATTTGGTAATAATTGCTGTAAAGTAGGGTATCGGGGCAATTTTCCCTTAAAAAAAGCAATATATTATGTTTTTAATGCCCTACACTTTAATGTGATAATTAAGAATAAAATTTCAGTTAAGTGGACCAATTATAATTAATTTTACTTTATTATAATAAAAAAAATGGTTAATGGCAACTTGCTCATCAATCTAGGTGGCTATTAAATAACTATTAAATGAAAATTAGTTTACTTAATATTAAAAAATAATTAAATATACTAGAAATATTAAAAACAAAAACATAAAAAAAATCATAGAAATATTATAATATTTAAAGATCATTTACTCGCCCATGTAAGTCGACACTATTGTGTTTGATCCTTCTATCTAATTGTATTATGCCATTTGATTAATACTATTATGTTTAGTGTATTTAAGTGTGTGTTATGTTTTATTAAGCTATCATTGTGGATGATTTATTCATTTTTCTCCATCCATGCCGGTACACAAGCATACCTCCCATATTCAAAAAATGATTAAATCAACTTCTTATAATATAAAATGCAAAGTTGGAGAAAATTCAAGTTTAGTGGAATTCACCCCTTTATGTAAATGTGCAAATTGCAAACCCATAACATTAAGGCTGTTCACATATAAAATATCTAAAACCATAGGGATGAATGAAACATACCGAGTATGCATATATTGAACCATCGTTGTTGAAACCGCTGCAAGGTATAGGTTGACTGCATCTTGACATGGCCTGGAAATCAGACAAGGTTGTATTAGCCATAACGATATTTGACTAGACATGATACAACTCAATTTGTTATTCCAGCAACTTGTGACATAGGATGAAAGAGATGATGTGCATTTTAAATAAATCATTATCAGTAAGCAAGAAGGTGCAACTAGATTGTATTTCAATGGTAAACTGCAACTAATGTACATCAGAGGAATTTACTTGTGATGTTCAGTAAAACTACAAATCAGATTAACTATGTAGCAAGGTGAAATTCCAAACAAAATGAAGACTTATATGACAATAAAGATAAAACATTTTAGAATTCACAGATTATTAAATTGCCAACTAAAGTATTTCATTGCCTCTTGCTTCCCATCAGCATGGAAAATCCAACCAAAAAGGATAATCCCAATATAACTTCATCTCCTGAAAGTTGATTCCAGTAGCTAGAACTTTCGGTGGCTGACAGCATTCAGAGCAAAGTAAAATAGATCCTCATTATTGGAGATGGTGATTATGCTCCTTACCAAACCAATGACCCAGATGGATCAAGTTAAGGCCTACCCACTTAATAACTCCTGAATTTCAACATTCTGTTAGAAAACCAGAATATTATGACATACAAAAATAAATCTATAATGGCTGTGATCATTTTATATTTGGCAATCGAGTGGATTGCATCTCCTCGTGTTGCTGAATCTCAGATGGTTGGTGCAGCTCCCCCTTCAGAGGTTGAGCAAGCCTATGCCTTTACGTCAATAGGGGGAGTACAAGCCGAAAGAAGCAACCAAGTGCTTCTTTTTTCGCTTCAAGCAGATTTCTAGTAAGTGGCTTGATGAGGATAACTAAGCTGACAAGCCGGAGTTGGCTGCTGGCACAACAGGGTGGCAACATCCGGGGAAGAAGTCACTGCAAGGGCCAAGCTCGCTGGCAAAGGAGCAGCCGACTCCTTAGGTCAATGGTCTCTGTCTCAGCTAGCTGCCGCTCGACCCCCTGGTTAGGACTTGGGGTATTCGACCAAAGCCCCTTCTCCTTCTCGCATTGAATCTCTGCTCTGGTATTCACTCTTTCTTTAGAGTAGCCCGGGATTTTCGGTACCCACCAGTTTTATCTCGGAGAGGGGGTCTCGCCGGGCGGATGAAGGAAGAAGCCTCTCGAGCGAGAACTTGAACAACAAAAGCCCTAGTGATGGATTTGACATTTCAGCACCAGGACGAAACTTTGGGAGTAGCGGCTCACTGTTGATCCAAGGGCCCAGCATAAAGATTTCCCAACCAACCGGATCTTTTCCCCTTCATCTGACCTCAACTTTCTTTTGCTTTCTAGTAGAGTTTGGATCTTGGTCCATGATGGCCTTTTTATTGATTTTGACGATTGGATCTCTCTATGAATGGAAAATGGGTGAACAAAGCCCTAGGTTCTAGAGTTCGCTGCTTTTCCCAGGCCAGAGAAGGGCTTCTCCTTCGGATCCTTTGTTTGATATGTTCATTCAGTACCAAAGTTTGCTAAGCGGTTCTTCGTGCGCGGGGTGACCAAGGACTTGAATCCCGTCTCCTGTCGCATGTTAAGATCCTTAGTGAGTTCCATATTGATAGCTGCCCTCTTCCGGCTGGTATTCCTTCCTCCGACCAGAGCAGCCAGCCCTTCGTCGAGTATCCCCACCTCGAGTGATCCGGGAGGAGGAGACTCCTAAATTGTCTCCGATCCATTTCTATACAAAAAAACCGAACCACGACTTTTATTTTTTACCAAAAAATCTGAGCGCTCCGCCCGCCAAGCGGGTGGCAGGAGCAGCGGTGTGATAAAATCTTTTTGGTAGTCTGTGTTATCTCTCTTCTTCTTGATTGAGACTGATTTCAAGAAGAAGATTAAGGTCTTACCTTCTAGCGCCTTTGACGTTTACCTGTAACTTTATTCTTTAGATGTGAAGGTATATCAGATTGCAGTTTCCTGGTCTCCAGCGAGGTTTCAGAGATGATCAGCAATGCGAGAGGGGATTTCTGCCAGAAAGAAGAATGAGACAAGGGACCTTGTTCCATTGCCCGCTGAAGATGCTCACCGAACCACCGGTGGAAGGCAGCTCATTCCGGCGGGTACTCCTAGTCCCTTCACTTCTCTGTGGAAAGAGGCAGATGGATTTTTCATACCATGAAAAAGAAGCGGGTGGACTAATGGCAGTTAAGATAGATATGGAGCATTCACCTGGTTCCAAAGGCGGAAGGCTGCTCTAGAAGAAGATAGGATAGACTGGAATAGATTAGGAGTGGGGGCTTCATTCATCCTGCATTGCATCTGTGCCCGGACGGAACGGACCTATGGATTTTTCTTTTTGAGCGATTTCAATTCTTGGCCTTTGCTCGCTCGCATCGAAAGGTCATTTTCCAATCCCACCATCTTGCCCAGCACCCTTGCCTGCGCCAGTCCCCCCTATAGTTGCTCAGCAATTCATCTTTTCCCCCTAATTCCAGAACCGTCAGGGGGGTCGTAGTTAGCGAGTGGTGCACTCCCGTAGCTATTCCCATGCGCATAGATGGAGATCTATCTCTATGTATTCCTCTGCCCTGCCAGAACAGCCTTTCCGGAAAGGGGGAGGAAAGTGAAATCAAATTATTTAAGCCTTTTGTAAGCGCCTTTTCTTTCTTGGGAAGCCAACCCGCAGCAATCTAAAAGATTGCCTAGCTCGACATTGTCCCTAGGGCCAGAGTCGAGGCCAATTACTCGACCTTTCTTACCCTATAGGGATGGTCGCCCTGCGCGCGTGGCTACAACCTCGGTTCGAAGAAGCACGATTGGAGCCTAAGATTTCGCACGTAGGAGATCGAGACAAAGCCCCAGGGCTATGGGGAAAGATGTAGATCGATCGCCCTAAATAGACAACTACATAGAGTGCAATTGCCCGCTAAAGGGGGCGGGAAAGGATCCTGTTCCTCTTCTAGAAGGTGTAATAGACTCTTCAGAATCTGTTGAGGCAACTCCTGTTGAGAAGAACCCTATCTTCTCTTAGGAAATTATTGATAAACCTGATTCAATTGAAAGCGGTATTTTTGATTGAATTCAACCAAACCAGGACTCCAATACCCGATAGCTACTCAATCGAATATTGCTTCTAGTCGCCACTTTTGGACAAGTGAGCTGTGAATGGTATTTAAGAAGGTAAGGAACGGGATTCCCCAGCAAGAAAACGTATGCGCTACCGCGCAACGGCTTTCGTGCTAGGCTCGCCTCGGTGATCGGTGAACCGCATCGGGCCTTAAAGTTGGGAGAGGGAAGCATCCCTCCCGAGGTAGTGAAAAGCAGTGAATGACTGAGAGGAAGGGAAGCTTTTTTTTTAGCAGAATGTTAGTAGGAGCCAAACATAGGTATTCTCCCATGTCCATATACACTTTTGTATAAATTTGGGGAACCTCTGCTGCGTAAACAGATGTTGTTATGAAATTATCGTGTACCGGATAGAGATGCTGGCCGAACGATTGTCACTGATTTGATTTGCAAGAAATTCCTTATCGAAAAGCGATGCTTCCTTATCGGCCCCCTTCTCGGGGAGAAGGAAATGCAAGAACCTGCCGTTATCAGATTTAAAACATGTTTTCTAGGAAACAAAGACCACTGGAGACCAGCCCGGTAGATTCTACCACGGAAGTCAACGAACGTTGGCAGATAAAATTTATAACCAGAGTATGCACTTGTGGCATCGATTGTACAAATTCGTGAAGAGGGCTGGACGAGTGGAATGAGGGAGAGCGGCTCGATCGACCTCGCCAATGAATGACTTCTTTTAAGCCTTCTTCACCAATTAATTACTTAATATTCTAGAAGTGGAGCACCTTGTATTTACTTAAAAGCTTGCCCTATCTCTCAAAAGAAAAGAGGAAGGGAACTTCCTTATCATTTTGTGGCAAAGGAAAGGCATGAATGAAGGAATCTTTCCTCAAGATCGATTTTTCTAATGCCTATCCTGATCTCACTGTCCGATATTCCGCTCCTCTCCCGCGTTGTTCAATTGTCTTTTGCCGAAAGAAAGTTCTGATGTGGTAGATGTTATACAGGACTCCTCTGGGAAATTGCCGTCAGGTCCCCTCTGGGCCACTACTGTTGGATCTTAATGACAAAGACTCTTTGCTAGCCAGACACCTGTCAACCAACCTAGGAAGAACTCTCGATAAGAAGGCGCAATCAGTGAAGATGCAAGCAAGCTAAGGACCATATGCCATAAAGCCACCATATGTACTGAGATTGTTCGGGAGACATGGTCCAAGCCCAGTGAAGAAATTGAGTCTCCTATTTTTTTCCCAAAATACGAGTTTGAAGTACATTGTATTATCTGATTCACTTTTTTTGCAAGTACTTGAGACTCAAGAAATCGACTAGGATGGAGTCGGTGCGTGCTAGATGAAGGGGAAGTCATTTACGAGTTCGGGGTAGAGAACTATTAGTCTGCTTCCTTCAAGACTGAAAGGAAAGTTAAGACAGAGAGCTGACAGCCGATGCCCAATAGCAATAAAGACAGAAGTACCTTGAAGCAAGGGATTTGACAGATTCTCGATTCCAGGGCAGGTAGCTTTAAAGAAGACCACTTCAAGACAGATCGATCTTAAGAAGATCATTGCTCACTCCCCAGTAGCCCATATGAATCTGGTGACTATCCGGAGGCATCCTATCTCGAGCAAGATCCCTCTACTATAAAGCATAATCTGTAAGAATTACGTGTGCCAGGACCAGTGTTTCAAAGGCGTTTGAGGCGTAAGCCTCAAAGCGAGGCGAGGCGAGGCGTTGCAAAAATGCCTCGAGGCGCAAATTGCTCATGAGATGTGAGCCTTGCGTCTTACAGGCATAAAAAAAGTTCACACCTCATATGAGACGTAAGCGAGGCGTATGCTTCAAGATATAAGGCGTAAGCCTCAGTAGCTAGACTGATAAATCCTCTCGGTTTTAAGAAAATTGATTTAATACTCATTTTTTCAAGGAAAACCAAGGTTATAACTCTACAAATTGATACTAAAAGTACTACCGATTTTATTTTAATTGTTAATTCTAGCCCCTTATCATGACATTATTATCAATTGTTATTTAATTTATTTTGTATTTATATACAAATAATTTATATTTTATTATTTATGTATCTACAAGAGGTGTGCTCGTGAAGCTTACGCCTCAAGCCTCGAGGCTTATGCCGCACGCTTTGGGCAAGCGAAACGCATCGCCTCACACCTTAGCGTTTTAAAACATTGGCCAGGACAGTACAGCTAAAGGGAAGGAATACCAGTTTCTAATAATTAACTAGAAACTGACAATTTCGAGGACCACCTTTTATCTAATAAATTGCTAGTAGAGTTACGACCAAGAGATTTATGCCATTCATAACAGAGGAACCTAGGTAAAACCTAATAAACACAACTTTCCAGAAAAGGGGGACACCAAACCCTAAAGTAATTAACAAACAAAATGGATTAATATAAACAGACGGTTGCCACAACAAAATAGTTTACACACCAACCGACCAAAGTAATAAGCAATAAGGTAAGACTGTAAGGTGGCAGGGAGAACAGAGAAAAACAGCATACACATTCATTTAAGAAATGGAATCTAGTGGGAACACATACCATCTCATCAGCTCAACCGAAACACAACGGTACAAGAAAATTTCAATAGACAATTGGTTCCCAACATACCAGAAAAGGGAACGATTTATTAATCTTCATGCAATAGAAACACAAAAAAGAAAAATGTGGCCCAAATGAGAAAATAGACACACGACAAAGGAATTAAAATCCACCCGCGAATCTCATATCATTTAGTTATTCAAAGTTCCATAAGTTAAAAAAGAAAAGGCTGCTGCCACATTTAGCTTCTCCAAAAATAAAATGACTCATATAATCATTACTTTACAAGTTTTGTAACAGCCTATAAAGTTAAAAGAGTGGAAGCACCTTAATTATATCCACCCAAAAAAAAAATACCACCATTAATTTACATTCACACATTAAAAAAAGGAACCTCAGATAAATATATATATATATAGTATTCGTGAAATTATTAGTCATTCAAAGCAGTCTGCAGAATCAGAACCCATGGCTTCTAGTGAACCATGTGTAAAAAACCAGGAAGAAATGTTGGCAAGTTAAAATTCAAAAACAAATAAGAAAGATAAGGAGTAGCAGACCTTCAGTCTCTGTTTACTATCCTTGTCCCAGAAATTGAAAGCACCATCAGACCCTGCTGTCGCAAATGTATGGTGTACCTGTGACAATCCAAAAAAGAGAAAGATCAAGCAACCGATGAAATTATAACAGCTCAGAGTCCAAATTGGACAGTTTTCTTTTTAGAAATTTAGTTTAGAAAAAGAAATATATATTGATAATATTAAATGGCCAATAATATGCACTAACTATATAAAAAAAATCCAATCATAGGGAGTTCAGGCAGCCGTGACATATTTGAAGTTCAGTATGGACCTAATTAAATTCCTTCAGAGGTCCTACCAAATTGCTCAAGTAGAATTAGAGCCAATTTAGAAGGACCGTAGTTGAGGCAACCTGAAGGAGTTCATGGATGCAATCACAACATATTTAGAATCCAGCATGGACCCATTTCCATTCCACCAAAGTCTACCAATTCCCTAGTGGTTAGAGACAAAGAGCCAATATGGATAGGCATATTAGATGTAACCAAGAGAATTCATACAGCAATAACATATTCGGAGTTCATCATGGACCCACATTCCAGAGACGTCTTATGAAAATGCAAAGCAAAAATAAGACAGATTGTAGATAAGGATTCCGGTAAATGCCACAATGTCCCAAAGCCCCAAATATGGTCCACTGGTCTAAATTAACCAGAGAGAGTGTAAGATGTCGAAAAATTATGAATAATGAAATTACTTATAAAAAGGGTAAAATGGTAACTTAGGAAATAAAGAAGAGTGCCTTAAACTTGACCAGATATTTAGTTATTAGAGAGACTTGGCTCCCTCTACTTAAATCAACTAATGAACCACATTAGGTTCAGGAAGAACCCAATTCTCATTAACTGAACCCAAGCAGTATGGCTAGTCTAGGCTGTACCTATGACTTAGGTCTAGAACTTGAGCTAGAGACCTAGGGGGCATAAAATACTCTTTAAGACATAAGAAACACTAATAATTTCGTGGAGAACCCTAGAGGATGCAGGAAGAGAGATCTAAACCAAGCATGAAGGTGAAAGAAGAACCATCAAGGGAGTTTGCAGCATACCTGGTGAGCTCGCCTTCAAACTCCTTCGTATTTGGGCTTAAACCCATACCTTAGCATGGCTATATATCATGCAACGTTTTGGTGGACCTTCCTAAACAATTGTATGCAAATCCTCATTCTTATGGCCATAGCATGACAGTGAAACTATCAAATCTTACGTAATAGTGTCATAGAGACTCAATTAGGGTTGAAAACCCTATATCTAATGAAATAGTTAGGAGGATGTAAAAGATAAGGAGTTGGACCCAATTCGAAGGTGAAGAATCCCCTAAATTACCCAGGTGAGAGTTTGGAATACCAAAGTCCCATGAATACACCAAATTCACCATTTTGGCAGCCCCAACGAAATGCCGATGTGCCTACCGAAGTCAGCAAACCAAGCAGTCGAGACATCCTCGGTATGCCGAGGTGCCTACTGACAAAAACAGACACACAAGGTGGTCCTCGGGTTAGGCTGCCGAGACATTCTCGGTATGTCGAGGGTCCACCGAAGCCTAAAATCTAGCCAAGTGACCAAATGAAGCTCGGTAAACCTCAGGGTATGCTGAAGCCTCAACATTGGTAAGTTTTGGTTTAGACTATGTATGTACATGTTCATAGGGACCCACACTTGAAGGAGGAGAGATTCCCTCAACCTTTGTATTTCTCGACATGCCTTCAGCCCTACCGAGGGGTATGCCGAGGATATTGGTCAGACCACTAAGAGTGTGGACATGACCATCATGGTAAGTAGTACCCACTATGAAAGTATTAATACATTTGACTCAACTTTGAAAAGTTAGGCATACCCACACCCCTACCTAGGGTCTGCCTAAGCCATGTAATTAGCCTACAGACGTGTATAGTAGGTAAGGAATCCTCCAACCATTCATAACATAATTCAAATGCTGTATTATGATTCTTATGCGAATATGATGATGAAACTCCTAATTCATGATGTTGTGTGGCACCTATGGGTTAGTCCATGAGATGAATACCTTTAAACACAGTGTAAAGGATCATCCAATCCCGAGTCGAAACCGATCATTTACTGATACTAATTTAACTGACTCGGTCCGATCCCGATACGGATCGGGCGATCCAACTCGGGATCGTCTAGTCGGATCGGACGAGTTGGTCGTCCGGTCCAAGATTTTAATACAAAAATCTCAAGTCATGTTTTAAAAAAAAAAAATTAGAGAACTCTCTAGAGAACAAGAGCGATTTGGGGGAGAGAGGGAGAGAGACTTGAGCCTGTAACTTTCTTCGACATCAACGCACGATCGCGGGTCTAAGACGAGATTAAGGTACGTCTTCGTCTTCTTCTTCTTCTTCTTCTTCTTCTATTCTGATCCTTCCTCTGATTCTTCTTCTTTTTCTTCTATTCTGATTCTTCTGATTCTGAAATGGAAATCCTAAGATTAAGAATCCAAAAAATCGTCTGATTCTTCTAATTCTGAAATGGAAACCCTAAGATTAAGAATCCAAAAAATCGTGCAAGATGCATTTCAGAATCAGAAGAATCAGAATAGTGTTTAAACTATTCTATTTCAGAATCAAAAAATCCGTGCAAGATGCATGTAGGATTTAGGGGCTATTTCTATTTTTTTTCTGATTTTTTGGATTTTTTTTTTAAATTAACGAGTTAATCTAGGGATCGGCCGATCCAAAGTTGGATCGTCGATCCAACTCGGTATCGGACCGGGACGATCTCCGATCCGATACCGAGTTTAAACACTATGCCTTTAAAATGAGAGGTGTAGTATCACCTTGAGTCTACTTATGAGTTATAAATGCTAGGGCAGTGTGTGTGTGTGTGTGTGTGTGTGTGTGTGTGTGTGTAATTGATATTAGTATCGTAATGTTGTGTAGATGTATAAACTCATATTATGCACTAGTAAGGTATTGGCCTTATGACCATGCAGATGCTAATTTGGTAAGTAGGGATGAATATTCACCATATATATTAATGCATAAGTGTGTTGTGTACCCTGAGAGGTATGAAATTTGTAATGGTAGGTCATGAGAATGTGTCTCATATAATTGTTAGTTTAATATATGCCTTTTTATCTTGAAACATTATATTCTGGTGTGACTTGTATTAATAACGAAAATGAATCTTACTTGACTTGCATTGAGACTACCCAGTCGGGATGGCTATGTGAGGTTAAGCACCTGAGTGTGCCATGTGAGTAAGCACCTTAGTATGCAAATGGTTATAAAATGAATGTGGTGTGATAAGTGAGGGGTTGTATCCCCAAAAGGCCTTAAGTACTGATAAGTACTATGCAATGTGAGAGGTGAGGGTTGTATCCCCAATATGCCTTATTTATGTAGCAGACTGTCAAAGTCTGAATTAGAATGACCCTCTGTTAGTAGGTCGTATGCTGGTAATGATCCATTGGGGAGGTTCTGTGCTAACTACTGTGATGCCCCAAATTCATCTCGTGATAAAAAATAGTGGCTCGGGGATTGTGCCCAATGGGTTGAAAACCCTAGAATTGTAGTACGTAGGCAGAATTATCACGTCATACGCTCATCTTGGCGGGGTGGTTCGCGAAGACACCTTGATGGCGTGTAGATAGATCTAGTGTGGACATACATTTTAAGAATACTAAACAACATGCAAATCATTTTCTTGCGTATGAATTAGTGTGAGGCACTTGACTTGCATGTTATCATTAAGCATCCTACATCCATGGTTTTCAATGTTGTCGACATGTCGCGACATGTGGACCATTTTTGAACTTGCGACACGAAATCCATAGGAAGTCGCGACATGAGGGAAAGACTATATTTTTGTAAAAAAAAAAAAAACCCTATAAAATTATGAAAACAGTTTTTTTTTTTCCCCCGATGTCGCGACATGTCTCAGGTCTTACGAGTTTGCGACGTCGACATTGCAAACCTTGCCTGCATCATATAGTTGATTAGTTGAGTGGACTTGCATTCATTGGGACAACCATGGTTAGATTGGGAGAGAACTACATCTATGTGGCATGTATCTATGTATTGTATGACATGATTTTCAATATTTATTC
>JAUPMG010140206.1:0-11274 GCA_031762675.1 Pachysandra terminalis
ATGAATCCCGAAGGTCGCGTCTCGAGATTCGTGCCAATCCCACCTAGGGATTTGGGGTACGGGTTTGGGGCGTGACAAGAGTGAACAGACGGTCGGGTTGATATTATCGGCCCTGCTTTCCAAGCAAGCGAGCCTCGTGCACCAACTATACACATACCCGGGGTTTAATTTCACTGGTTTAAGGTGAGTTATGTGGAAATGTTCATGACTGTGAGTGCGTGCAATAAGCCAATCAAACAAACCATAATGAATTCCAAACCACACAGTTTAATGAATAAATTAAAGCAAGTTAAATCAATAATCCAAACCAACCATGTTAAAAATTAAATAGAGCCATCACATAAGCCCAAATCAAGTCCTGCCAATGTTGGTGCAAATAATCTAAGACATAATATGAAATCAAACCATTAAAACCAAGCCATATGAATAATCCACACAAATCATATATGAATACAAAAACCAGAGAAAATAAAATAATAAGCTAAAAATCCTAAAAGAAAATTATAAATTGGCCAAATAAAAGTGAATCATGGCTCAAACCCGCAACTCCCTAGCAGAGTCACCAGCTGTGATCATCCCACGGTCGGGTGAACCCTAGGTCGATCAGGTAAATATTGAGTCACCACCATCCAATAGATTAGAGGTGTGAATGGTCATCCGTGATTTTAATAATTAATTTTAAAATTAAACCAAATATGAAGCTTAGGATGGTCTAACCAGATTTTGGGTAAGGAGATTTAGTTAAGAGAGTGGGAAAGTATTAGGCACCCACTCTCCCCCGGTTCAACCAGTTACCTGGTTCACAAATACTTGGTCAAATAAAACATACTCAAATCACAAACTCCTACATACACGTTCTAAAAATAAATAAATAAATAAAATCTAATGCCCTAAAGCTTGAATAATCTAATATACAAAGTGCGACACTTACTTAAAAGTTTACATTAACATCTGGCCACCTAGCAATGCTTAAACAAAGGGATTAACCAGAGGGAACCCACGGTTTAAATTTGTATTGGGTGAGCATAAAACCTTAAAGGCCCGATTGGTTCGTGGAATTGAAGGTGGAATTGGGGCTAGAATTGGAATTGGGGCCTCCAATTTCAATTTTTTCCGTTTGGGAATGCATTAATGAATTGGAATTCAAATTCTAGATGAATTCTACGGAATTCATTTGTAGGCTATTTTGAAGCTGCCGAATTCATAGGGGGAGGCTCTTAATTGCAATTCTCTATCCCGTGGATTTCAAATGGATGTCAGGTTGGTCGGATTTACATCTATCTTTAACACAAAAATAAAATTAAAAAATTTAAAAATTAAATAATTAAATAATTAAATAGTTAAAAAATTAAAAATTAACATCAAATTCCAATTTCCAATTATTTGTAGACATCCAATCATGAAAATCTCAATTCTACACAATTGTAATTCTCAATAAATTAGAATTGGAATTACAATTCTTAACATCAATTCCAATTCTTTGAAACAATCAGACCATAAGTGAAATCCAAAATAAAAATAAAATAAAAATTACAAATTATGATTACGTGTTTACTTTAAAATCATATTAACATGTAGCAATCAAAACGAGATAAAAAAAAACACAATCAAACAAACCCAAGTTCGTCCATTTACTTGTTCATTTAATATTAAATTTATAGGAATTATAGAAATAAAAAATAAAAAATAAAAAAGCAAAAAACACACAAATCATGTTCATCCACTTGTTTGCTTATTTTAATATTAAATTAACAAGTAGGAATCATAAGAATAAAATAAAACAAACCCATTTCCTAGAAATAATAAAATAAGAGAAAAAATAAAACTATAAAAAACAAATTATAATATATACCTGAGATTAGAATGTGAATGCTGTAACTTTGAATTTCCTTTCAGACCCAAAAAAAACAAACTTTGAATTTCCTTGGAGGCTGGGCTTGGGAGACGGTTTGCAGCGATTTGGATAAAACAACGGCTCTGCTCTGGCACCGAAATGGGAATAATGTCGAGAGGGAAGGAAAAGCAAGAGCAGTAGAGCGTCGCCGGAAAAGAGAAGGTCTCGTAAGCTAGAACAGAGGAGTTGCCGATATCTGGTGCGTGCGAGCGCAGTGGGCAAAGGAGATTGCAGGCACGCGGGTGGTTGCAGATGCGTTTGGGAACCAGGGCGGCGCTGCGAGAAAAAAAAAAGGAGCAGGGGTTGCAAGGGTGTTGCAGACAGTGGCCTTCACCGGAGAAGACGTTAAAACAAGGGTTTCCGATTGGTAAAACGTGAGCTCCGGATGCCCTTGAACCGAAACTTCGTCCCTTTAAATAAGAAGTCCCCCTTCCCCTTCTATCCTTTTTTCCTTTTTTTGTTTCGAATTAGCAACAATCGATCGCAGCAACTGCTGCAATTGGATTGCCATTTCGGCCTTCCTCTTTTATTTTCCTGTATCTTTCTTTTTTGTACTTTTTTCCCTTTCCTTTCGTTTAAATTAAGAAACCCCTTTTGATTTGTTTGAGAATAGAAAACCCCTATTTTTTAGTTTGAATTTAAAACCTTTTTATTTTTTTTTTTGGGATTTGACACATGGCAACTTCTGAAATTATTTATTTTTATTTCTTAGAATTAGACACATGAAAAATCCTCCTGAAATTTTCTCTTAATTATTTTATTTCAGTTTCCTCACTAGCATATTGTTCTTATTTTTATCCCATTACATTTTTCTGTCATTTTTTGATAATTTTAAAACTTTCAAAAATGACCCTTCGACTCCTGAACTCCGAATTTTACAAAATCACAGTTTTGTTGATGGTATTTCAGTGTAGAATGCAAATTTGATGTCGGAGAAATATTTTGACCCTTAGATTTAGCTATTTGGCCCAAACAATCGGATTAGGGGCAAAACTGTCATTTTCCAACGAACTTCGAATCAGCCGAAGATTATACTAATTGGAGAGCATTTTGGCTCAGGAATTCAAATTTGAGGTTGAAATTGGATTTAGGATTGAGATGAATTAGGTGGGGTCTACAAAGGGTATTTTGGTCATTTCACAAGCTTTTTGGGATTTTCAGAAAAAATTGGCAATATAATTGGGGGTTGTTTGGAGATGATTGGGAGATAGGAAAAGCCAAGATCAAGCTTCCAGGAGCTGCTAAGATCAAGAGAAAGTTGCTCTCGTGCAAATTGGGGTGTCTACAATGTTGTATGATGATATATTCATGATGGTTGAATTTTGAGATCTATGAATTTTAATGTTTGAAAATATAGTGAATTATCATGTTAATCTTATATGAAGGTTAGGTTTGGTTATAGTATGTTAATCTAGTTTGTACAAGTGTAATTCATGATTTTAAGGTGTAAAAATGTCAAATTTTGACATTTGGAAGTGTTGGCACGAAGATCTAAGAAGAAAATCAAAATCTAGGCACGAACTGCCTGCTCAGCAAGAAGCTTGGCAGCTACCAAGATACCTACCGAGACATGCTAACTCTTGGGACCTGCAACCAAGCCTCGGCAACAGCCGAGGTGTGCTGCTGAGAGGGGTTAGCAGGAAGCTTGGCAGCTGTTGAGCACCTGCCGAGCTCCAATAGTCTTGAGATTTCATGGGATGTACCATGAAGTCATTTAGAGTCTGTTTGTGCAATTGGTTTGTGTGCGAAATGTTTTTATAAGGTTTTGTGAAATAAATGGTGTAAAATGCGTAGTTTCAGTATGGAATCTATTATGTATGTTCTGTTATTGTGTATTTCTATGATTTTGAAGGTTGCTTCATGACATGAATGATGAAGATGAAATTAGAATGTACTGGGAACTTAGTTTGATTAATTTCTATGCAAATTGTTATTATGCCTCATAAATATCTATAGAACTGCATAATGTTGAAAGTATTGTTTATAGCATGTACTGGTGATCCTTGTGTTACAAGTAACATGAGATGTTTAAAATGCTTGATTGTGTTTGTGAAGGTGAATTTCCTACCTTGGGTAGATCCCGAAAGGAAAGGGGGCAACTTATCCTGCCTAGGGTCTCATTCCTTGAAAATGAAAGATGGCGCATTTCCTGGCTTGGGTTGTATAAATTCCCTGAAAGGAAATATGGCACATTTCCTGCCTTGGGTTGTATAAATTCCATGAAAGGAAAGATGGTGGCATTCTATCTTGGGTTATATATATTCTCTGAAAGCAGTGATTACTAATAGTTACTTGGTTTTCGTCGTCATCGTCTTGTCAGTAAGGCTTTTCCTAACCACCCATACATTGCAATGAGTCACATCATACAAACATTCATACTATATGATGCATTGCACAATGCACTCTACTTCACACATCATACACCACAATACACCTTATACTTCACATTACACACTAAACAACACTTCACTCACCATATATTTGGCATATTTTGAATCTCTTTGGAAATGGAATATCGTTTATGGGATGGAATGGTTATGTACCTAGTGTGAAGTTACAGCATAATGATGCATTATAACAGACAGAATCTTGAACAGTGGTTATGATACTTGTTGCACTTGATTGTAATTATGAGATTTGGAAATGTTGTCTACTTATATGTAAGATGTGTGTAAATGACTATAAGCATGATAAGGATATTGTGATTGAATTACTTATTTGAATTGTTGTTTAAACTTGCATGAATGAATTGTTTTGTCATATGACTATAGAAGTATCTATTGTATTGTTATGGAGTTTTACTATCGAGCTCCCAAGCCCATTCACATAGATGTAACAGGTGAACACCTTAATTAATGTGGACTTGCTGGATGGACACTGGAGTGTAGTTTGTTTATTGTCACATCCCAAACCAAATGAGATCCTCGAGATACCCAAAGGTTTAGTATGTAACTCTCACCTCAAACACAATGGGAGTGCAAAGAAATAATCAAAACATAAGCGAAAGTAAAATCAATAGCTCTATTAAATACTTCAGTAAAATTTATAGATCTAGTCTTATTACAACATATTTAATGAAATCAGCATCTAATTCTATTACATAAGCCCTATCTACTACTCTTTAATTCTAATCGCTTTCTAGGCTCCCCTTTCGTATGGATAGTCTTCAATCCTAAAAAATATAAATCAAAAAACATAAGGTAGAAAGCCCAGATAAGTAATCCTTCAATACAAGGTATTTACTCATATCTCAGTGCTATGAGATACAAATAAATAAGATACATAATATTAGTCTAATTTTTAAAATATATGGTAAATGATGATTATGAACAACAAACATATAATATAATATTCTCTCCCCAATCTCACAATGGTATATGAATCAATGGTCAATATCAACACTCCAACCTACTTCTATTTGCAAATTAGATCAAGTGTACCATACACAAGATACTCACAATAATATCAACAAACAATATGCAATGCAAGGGTTCTGTTAAGTATGCTAATATAGTAAGTTCCCTCTTGATCGATGATTCCCTGAGAAAGATGTCTTCTTGAACAATCCCCCCCATACAGGGTCATTTTCAAGTTAAGATATTCCATATGTACATCATGGTTTTAAGGGGTTTCGACCTAGAGGGCACAATTCCCCCACTTATTTGTGATCAAGGGCAATAAATCCAAGGCTTCACCAATGTGAACTATCCTCAAGGAATCTTACATATTAAACAATCAACAAAAGGGTATATGATTCAAATATTGGGCATCACAATGTGAACTTTCCCTCATCTTTCATCTTTCCATAAGTCTTTTGTGATCATCCATAAGTCTTTTGTGATCATCACACAAAACATATCCCTCACCTTGGGAGAAAACAATATAGTCCAACCATAGGACACACTAATAAATAATAAGTCAATAGTCTCATGTGTAATTCAATCCCATGAATGGTATAAGGTAATAGAAATTGCTATCACAGCAAGGTAGTTCATATTGCAACTCATAGATTCAGGTCCGTTAATTAACACAAACAATTATTCATACGCATATATTAACATCAGCAAACTCATGAGCACAATCTCATGATTCTACACTAATAGGACATATTTTATCCACAATATCACATACTAAGTAAGAATGTTCATATGAGCACAATAATCATGATAGAAGTAATATAAATATGCATAGGTATTAGTAGTAAGGTATAACACTTAATTTATAGATAATTCAACACATAAGGCACTACATAGCACATACTCACACTTATGGTCATAATAAATAGGTATTGAGTTATTTAGTCAATTTCTGAACCTAGACATGGACAAAAAGAGAGTGTGGCACTATTGGAAAAGTCTAGGGTCTGGTCCCTCGTATCTTTCAAGATATCATATTCCTCAGCTAAGGCATTAGTTGGCTAGATTTTGGATTGAATGGGTCATAATTTGTTAGGCCTGCATCTAGGGTCTAAAAACACGGTAGATCAACTCGGTTAGATCTATTATAGGTTCAAAGTCTCAGAATTACAAAAGGGTCAAATTTTGTCTTCGGCATGCTCTTGGTGTGATCTCGGCGTGCTCTCAGCGTATCGAGGGGTCTAAAATGGTATTCTGGGTTTTGGTCTAACAGACAGGCTCGGCGTGCCGAGTGGGTCTCGTTGTACTATCCAAGAACTTATTTCTCTTACTGTGATGCTCGGCGTACCTTCGGCACACCGAGTGGGGCTTGGTATACAAACCAGGGGCTGAAATCACAAACAACATGGCTCGGCTTGCTTTTGGCGTACCGAGTGCATTTGTCGAAGCGCATTTTGGGTCTTTTTGAAGTGGGATTTCTCCCATAGGTCACCTACAACCTAGCGATACTTATAAAACTACTTTTAGGTCTTTGGATCAAGCCTAGACAAGTGGACATAGATTTCTTGGGCTTCAAGTTGATATTTTCTGGGTTCAGTGAACTTTCATGCGCATGCTTACATACAGAGAATTGGTTAACAATACTTTGTGGTTTTACTAATAGGAATATGGGAAAGGGGTTAGCACAATCAAACATGAACTTTCTCATAGTCATAACATTAGAATAGAAGTAAATACTCAAGACATTGAAAAAATACTCACATTGTTTGCTGTAGAATTCTCCTAGGGATGCTTCTTCTTCTTCCTTGGGTTTTATGGGTTTCTTCTCCTACTCTAGGGGTTCTCCACGAAATTGGAGGTGTTAGGATGGTTTGGTTCTCTTGGTTATTTCCCTATTTATAGAGACTTAGGGACAATGTGTTGTATTGAGGAACTGCTATCTTTGGGAAATCTGGGTTTCTATTTCCTTCTAGGATTTCAAATCCTAAGTTGCTAATTAAGTTGTAAGACTTCTAGAGGCTTCCTAGGATTCTTATTTATTTTGTCTAAGGCTCTAAGTAGTTTATTAACTTTCTATTTAGTTAGATCTTGCTAAATTTCCTTAGTTTCTATTTGTTGTTTAGGCCTAGTCAGCAAGTCAAATTGCTGGCCAAGTCAAACTGTTGACTATATGTTTTAGTTGAATTTGGGAGTTTCAAAATTAGTTTCTTGTGGTGGGGTTTTAAGTTTTAAATTAATTATGGATTACTATTGTTAATTCATTGGTTTATTAATAATTAAACACTACTAATCACAAGTAAATTACTAATTTACCCTTTATGATCTCTCACTAATTATTCTTCATTAATTAGCCCAATTATTTCATTTAATCAACCTTAAACAAGGTCATTTCTATTAATTTAGGATACATGACTCTACAGTCTTCCCCCCTTTTGGAAATTTCATCCCCAAAATTATTATGCTGAGTTTCTAGGATACCAATTACTACAGTCTGTTATGCTTGGTTATCACATTCACAGTTTGATGCAACTCATGCATATATCACAAAACAATCACAACATAATAATTCATGTAACATAGTCAATTCAGAAATTAAAAAGTGTGAGTGTGTAATACATACCTTCAATCACTCTATTTGCTACTCTATTTTCAGCCTCACCAACCTCTCCAAACAGTACATTGACTCTCCCCTGTTGGGGTGGTCGAGTCGCTGCTACCGGTTGTTCCTCTTGCCTCCTAGGCTATCTACAAAACCTCTGAATATGTCCCATTTTCCCACAATTATAACACTTGGGTGGTGGGCGCGGCTGAGGCGGTGCCACCGCACTACCCGTAGTGTCAATTGGAACCGAATTCTCTGATGTCCTCTGTCTATTCTCTGTGCTGTGTTCTCCATCTCTCTCCCTAGACTTATGAGTCTTCTCCCTCTCTCTCAGTTACTCCTCTTATTGTCTTGTTCTTGTAGGTACCTCACGTTATCCCTTTTCCACCATCCTAGAGCACTCCAACAAACTTGAGTAGGTCTTAAACCCTTGGGGCACTACCCTCTTTCTAATGGATGGTCTCAGGCCTTCCTCAAACTTGATAGCCTTATTGGCTTCGTTAGCAACTATGTGAGGTGCAAACCTTGACATCAACACAAAGCGAGCTTCATACTGCGCAATCGTGAGTGAGCCTTGCTCCAACCTTATAAACCCCATTGCCATCTCCCTTCGGTAACTACTCGGAAGATAAGTGTCTAGGAATTGATTCCTAAACGCCTCCTAAGTCATTACCCCATCTAGGTTTCTCTCTACCATCTCCCTTCAGTGGGGAGCTTCACCTTTGAACATAAAGGTGGCCAGTAATACGCGCCGGTCATCAAGACATCCCACGGTAAGAAATATCCTATCGACATCCATCAACCAGTCCTAAGCCTGGTGTGCCTCACCCAAACCTTCAAACATAGGTAATGCTAACTTCTTAAACTTTTCTAGCCAATTAGTCGGTTCTACCAGTACCTTCCTTTGCTCAGTCCTCCGAGCCTGGTCCCTCTGTATCTGCTCTGTCCTTTGAGTCTCGTCTCGCTGTATCTGGTCCCGTTGCATCGCAGCCATGTATCCCAGTATCTAGTAGACATCTGCTAGCTGAGGATCCGTGCGGTCCCTAGTATCAGAGGATAATGCCTCACCCGTAGCTGATCTTCCCCTTCTCCTATCCATCTACAATCCAAAGCAGCCATTAAATCTTCTATTCTACCACTTCTCATCCTAATGTTTTCATAAAACAAACAATCATACAAGTATTGCAAACAAGCACGTTAGCACACAATACACAACAATCACCCATGTGAGTCCTAATGTTCTCCTTTATGTTCTTGTAACCCTAGGCAATCTAACCAAGAGAACCCTAGGCTCTCTAACCTTGAGCTCTGACACCAATCTGTCATGCCCCGGATCCCGATACCCGAATCCGTAGCTGGCTGGCATGGATCACGAGGTGTGACCTTTGGGTTCCCTACCGTGGAACTCGGATCACCAACATACATTCAATGATTCCAGAGTACTGATAACTCAAACAAACTAAAATCAGAGTGCGGAAACAATAAACTATAAATAAATCCAACAACAGCTTCAGAAGAGCTTAAATCCCGATTAAACAAATAACTGAAACTGGTCTGATCCTATTACACCAATTTAAATCCAATAAAAAGTAATAACGAAAGCAGCAATTCAAGTCCAAGTCCATCTCTCACATCACCTCAACTGTAACATGGGTAAGTTTAATGAGCTTAGAATGCCCAGTAAGAACCGACTCTGTCATCCATCCTCATGGAATGACATAAGTCCAAACATCATATAAAGTCATGGCATAAGACAATAACAGTAAACATAACATATTAACAAAGTCATGTCAATCATGAGAATTCCGCAATGGCAATCATGTATACATAAGGAATCTCTCCACTATCCAGTGATCAAGCAATCCACAATCTCCTCCAAAACCCTGGCTCACGACCTTACAGTCAATATGTCTCCACACACAATTATCACACGTGTACAACGTAGTTTTGTACAATTCGCAACAAACCAGGCTCAATTCCCGAGACTATTTCTTGCATTTAGGGATTAACACCCAGGGAGGCCTTCTAAGAGGATGGTTACCCACATACATTTTGGCATTTTAACCAATGGAGCCTTCTATGAGGACGGTGTATGACCTGAATCCACTAAAGGATCGCACATATTTAATGATTTGAATTTACAATATTTTATGATATTTTTTTGTATTTATTTGGTATATAAATAAGATAAATATGCCATATGGATATCTGTGTAATGTGATTAACTAGTTTGGGGGTTATTTTGTTATTATGATATGTATGGGAAACTGATTTGAATAGAATAAAATTAGTTGAGAGTTTCTGTTTCGAACGCACGACCATAAGGGACGTGCAAATCGTTTTGGAAGGTTTTCTTGTGTTTTGGCAATAGGGGTTTAAGAGAATTAGGGTTTCTCATTCTCTTCTCACATTGCTTTGGATTCTAGATCTGAGTTCTTTAGAGCTGTTGGAGAGAAGAATAGAAGAAGAAGAAGAAGAAGAAGAGTTCTTAGAGGTCGTTGAAGCCGGAATGTGTGAAGGCTTTGATTATTGCAACCTTGATTCCCACGACGAAGAGCATTCGCAGGAGTGTTTAGAGACACAAGAAGATTCAGGTTAGTTGCTTGGGGTGATCATAGTTCTTTTCGATAACTCATGTTTTTGATCCGAATGAATATTTGGTTTAAATGTGGATTAAGTGTTTAGATCTTTTGTTATATTGGATTTTAGATGTTTTATTGTTGTTTATTGAAGTTTTTGGAGACATAGAAGTAAGTATATGATATTTTGAATGCATTGGGTAGCCTAAGTTTGGATTTCGAGACCCAAAGAAAAACCCAGAAAAAACCCAGTTTTTGCGCAGGTCGGCAGGCTTCGGTCCACCGACGCCTCTGCCGACAGTGACCAATTTCTAGGTAAAATCAGCTATTCGGCAGGCATCGGTCCACCGATGCCTCTGCCAACGACCCTGTACTTTCTCAGTGAACATCGGTCCACCGACCCCTCTGCCGACAGAGACTTGTTTTTGACCCTTCGGTAGACCTCGGTACACCGACGCCTCTGCCGATGGACCTGTAACTTGCACAGTGAATGGGAATTTTGAGTGGATGATCTAGGTGGATGGTGTGGGGCTTCGGCCGTTGCTGTTGTTGGTTTCCGAACGCAAGACTTGACTAGTGACTTTCATTCTTGATGTTCTGAGGTTCTTTTGACCACCATTCCCATCTTTGATTGATCCCGTGAGTTGTGGATATGTAGTAATTGTAGTGACCCTGACCCTACCATTTAATTTAATGATTAAATGGTATTTAATCCTATTTTAATCCTTAAGATTTAATTGATATTAAAGGGGGCTGGAATGGATCTTTATGTGAATTTGAATAGTTGGTGATGATTTGTGTTATTTATGTGAAATAGGTGGACTGGGCTTGGACCCAACACAA
>JAUPMG010140217.1:485-11274 GCA_031762675.1 Pachysandra terminalis
TAAGAGGGATTGTTCATGGAGTGCTTCTAGGATTGTCTTTACACTATTAAGAATGTCACTCTTCAATCAATGTATATTGAGTTGCTAAGAGGGATTGTTCATGGAGTGCTTCTAGGATTGTCTTTACACTATTAAGAATGTCACTCTTCAATCAATGTATATGGAATTCTAATGAACTTTGTTTTTTGTAACCTGTGAAATTAATTGATTTGGTGGAATTAATTCAAGTTCATAGGAATTTTAAAACTTTATTATTCCCTATTAGACACATTCACACTCCTTTATAGTCGCTTACCTACCTGAATCTCTTATTTCCCATGGACAAAATACTATAATGATCTGTTGTAACTGAAAATTTTGATGTCCAAACCATGTAATGGGTTCAAAATTGGTTCTTGTTATCACGCTAACCACCAAGCTTTCCTACCAATGATACCGATCAAAAAAAAAAAAAATCTTGCCTACCAATGATTTTCTATTTTACTCAAAGGTTCAATGAGTCACGTCTTGTTGGTGAATTGGGATTCAAAATTTAAGCAAATTTAAAGAGAACTTTGTTGGAGTATTGGAGTTAAGCAGTGTGAGAATTGTCAGATCAAGATTATTTTACATGGAGTGACAAGTCATGTCAGGGGTAAGTGGTGGGATCACACTGGTAATGGGCATTTTTTTTTTTTTCTGGGTCAAAATACCTTGCTTCTTGTGTTGGCTATACAAGCAGGGGCGGAGCCACATAGGGGCGAGGGGGGCAACTGGCCCCCTCAATGTTTTATAAATTTAAATTATGTTTATTATTTTTAGTATATATTACAATTTGACCCCTCTCAAATTTTTGTTTGCGTCCTCAAATTTTTATAATAATTACATGCCCCCCCAAAACTCTTACGGTTTTTCAAAATTTTTAATAATTACTTTATATATATATATATATATATATATTTAAAATTATAAAATTTACCTTGTATTTATATATATAGTCATTTTAACTTTTTAAAATTATATTGTTACGCATATTTTTTAAAAATTAGCCTTATACCTATTTATAGGACTGTCAACGATCCGAGTTAGTTCGGCTCGTATGAGCCGAACTTGAGCTCTATAATTAGGCTCACGGGCTGAATCTGAGCCAATAAAATGCTCATTAACTTAATGAGCTTGAGTAGACTCGACTGGATTAAAGCTCGGCTCGGTTTGTTTATGAAATTATACATTTATAGTCCTATATCTTATATTATATATTAATATATTATGAAAAAAAATTTATGCTAGATATAATAATAATCATCAACTATAATATTAATGTATTTGGACCTAGCTAAGATTTTTTGAAAGCTGAGCCTTTTATGAGCTGAGCTTTTCGTGAGCCGAACTTGAGCCTAAAATATTTTAACCAGCCTGAGCCGAGCCTGATCCCAAAATCTTTTAATGTGCTTGAATCGAGCCTAAGCTTTGCTCAAGGTTTACGAGCCTGAGCTGAGCTGGACAAAGCTCGGCTCGACTTACGGCTTTACTGATTTATTAATATATGTCAAGGTTTTAAATTCCGTTGAAATTTTTCATTTTCATTTAGGTAGGCAAAATCAAAATCCTAAAATTTTTCTCTAAAAGATTTCAAACAGTTTTGAAAAAACGTTTGAAATTTATCGAAATAATTAATTTTGATTAAAATAACAACTTAAAAAATCAAATTATTTTATTGAAATCATCAAAATTTCATAGTGAATTTCCTAATTTCGATGAAATTTTGCTATTTATTTTATATAAATAAAGAAAGAATAGAAAAGTTTTCTATCAAAATTCTATTTCGGTCCTGCATGTCGAAATCATCGAGCAATGATTAGTGAAACACATTAGAACTTTTTTTTTATCGTTTGTAATTTAATTTGGCTCCCCTCCCCAAGAAAAAACAAATTGGGTTTGTCCCTGTATGTAGGTATGTTTTTTTGTGTATATGTGTATATTTATTATATAAAATAACATTAATTTTATCAAATTGAATCAAACCGAATCTATTTTGGTTTAGGTCACCGTAGTTTGGTTTGGTTCGACTATGATTCGGTTTTTGATTTTGTTCACTGTATTTTATTTTGATTTGGTTTGGCCACTAAACCGAACCAAACTGACCCAGTTACACCTCTAACTATCATGACCAGAGTAGTAATACAGCTTGGACATACACACACATCTAAGGTGGACAATTGTAAAAGGATCATTTTCGATCTTATTTTTATCAATGAAAAGAAAATTTTTGTTAAATTTGTACTCTATGATTTGCATTTTTTTTCTTCTAATTTATGGACTTGAGAACCAGACAACCATTCAAATCTTGCCCCCCTGGAACAGAATCCTGCCTCCACCCCTCTATACAAGTAGCATATAATCATGTAATTTGTGCATTATTTGTATGGGAAATTATGGCCAAAATTTATTAGGATGCAAGATCAATGGATTTATTGTTTGTTATAATTTGCATTGACCCTCATGGATGATATTAATTCAATTGTGCCAAACACACAACTCATTTACTTCCATTATTTTGCAAAACTTCTTAGTGTTGTTGTAAATAAATGCGAGTTTGGTGCGTTCGATATAAAATAGGTGAGCCTCTCCAAATGTTCAAAAAACGGCCCTTATTGCAAGCATGATTTCTTCCATTTATGAAAGAACAAGTACTGAGGCCACAATGACATAAAAAAAAACCTAGCTAGAGCTTAGTTGAATATCTGTACTGATTGAAGCTTGTCAGTAGCACAAAAACCTGCTTTCTTTCTTGACAACCAAACTCCTTTTAGCTTAGCTTTTATTAGACTGGTCACTAAGCTAAGCTGGCATATTTAGAAGTCACTAAGGATGGGTTAGTTGACTAAATGGATGCTTTCTTAGGCAATTCACTTTGGCTGCATTTGGATACCGGGAAAATGTGAGAGAATGAAAGAAAGTTCACTTTTCTTGCATCCCGGATACGTCTGGATACCAAGAAAATGCAAGAAACTGTGTGGCTCACTAGTTTTGTGAGAAAATGAATGATCAAAAAGGCAACCTCTTTTTTTTCTTGCAAGATTAGTCGGAAAATGCGTCGTGAGAAAAGTTTGTTTTGTCTTCTTCCTACATTGCCCTTCACAAACATCCAAATTTACAAGGGTTGATATTAGGGGTGCAACTCGGTTGGTTTGGTTTGGGTTGACATCAATCCAGGACCAAACCGAATTGAGAACTGAACTTCCCAACCCAAAAATCGAACATAACTGAATTGAGAACCGAATTTCACACCCGAAAATTGAACCGAACTGAAATAAAAAACACTAAACCCAAATCAACCCATATATATATATATATATGTAGGCTATAATTCGGTTTAAATTGGTTTGGTTCCTTTTGGTTTAGATTATATACATTAGAGATTGGTTTCCAGTTTGGTTCGGTTTAACCGAGGCTTTAACCCAAAGCCAAACCGATATAATTTGGTTTTATACTTTCAAAACCAAAACTGAACCCAAAATCTAGAAATTCAATCCAAACCAAACTGAAGTCGGTTTAGTTCTCGGTTTAACTGACCCAAGTTGTACCCCTAGTTGACATAACATACATATGCCTTATGGTATAAGGGCAGAATTGGAAATTGTGTCCAGGATTCTTATGATTTGCTAACCAAACACACAATTACATGATTTTCATTAATATTCATGCAATTTTATTGCAACATCCAAACAACATCAAGAAAGTTATTTTCACTTTCTTTTACATTGATTTCATGCAGATTACTTTCTCACATACTTTCTGGCATTTTCTTGATATCCAAACGGAGCCTTTGTTGTGTTAAGCATTCCTTCCTTTGTTGTGTCAAGCATTCCTCCACCTGAAGTTAAGACACCTAACAGAAAACCAGTCTTTTGTATGTTGATGTTGCCTCCATCTGGAGATGTCAGAGTGTTTTTACCGGTTCATGAGGTGCTTTGGATAGATTCCGATGGCATTTATTGCTCTTAAAATTCATTAGAGGTTGCCCGTGTATTAACAAGACAGGATGATGGAGTTCCAGCTTGGTGCTCACACTGTAAGATCCTATGGAGATGCAGTTGCAAGATTGCACATGTATGACTGGCTTATGTTGTTACTCCTTGTGGTCATTCTAAATGTTATTCATCCATTTTATCGCTTTGTCGGGAAGGACATGATGACTGACCTCAAGTATCCTTTGAAAAGCAACACGGTGCCGATATGGACGGTTGCTGTAAGTTTCTATCTTTATTTTACATAAATATGTTATAGATGTTGACTTTATTTAATAGAAGGAGATAGGTTCAGTTTATCTGTCCGATTGTTTCACGACGAGCCATCTTTTTCCCTGATGACCAGATCTTTGCAGTGTTGTTGCCCATTGCCATTTTCCATTTCATCTATTTCCGTCGGAGAGATATTTATGATCTGCATCATGGAATGCTAGGTGAAAATGTTTTTCAACTCTATTGTTATTGCAATAAGGTTGCCTTCTTTATACATTTAGCTGAATGGATTATTTTTAAAGATTTATCTGATGTCTACAAGCTGTCTGCAAGAGCAGGCCTCTTATTCTCTGTATTAATAACGGCTGTCGTTACGGATTCAATAAAGAATGCGGTTGGTCGACCTCGACCAGACTTTTTTTGGCGTTGTTTTCCTGATGGAAAGGATGTATGCCGTTTAGAATTTCCAAATTCTTTAAAACTCTAATCTGAGATCTTCATTGAAATATTTCTTGATTAGTGAACTTCTTGGTATTTGATCTTTTAGGTTTATGATCAACTGGGAAATGTTATATGCCATGGGAATAAAAGAGTCATAAAGGAAGGACACAAGAGTTTTCCAAGTGGTCATACTTCATGTAAGGCTCATTGTCCTTGTATCTGTCCTTTGGCTGGGCATTTAAATGTTTTTTTCAAGCTTAACATTGAACTTGATTTTGTATTTTGCAAAAAGAAGGGATATGTAATCAGAAAATATATAATTAACAGTGGTGATGGATTTTTTATTGACGTTGTTCACCATGTGTATATCTTAGCTACCTGTTACTTATGGTAATGTTGTGTAAGACACAGTTAAAGACTGTCTAGCAGAACCGTGGGACATCGAAAGTGAGAAATTGATTGTTGGAAACTACTCTGCCAATTTGATGCTTGATTTTAGTGCCCCTTATGCATTTATGCAGGCCTGTCAGTGGCAACATTTTGCTATCTGCAGTTCTTCCCACCCCCTTATAGTAGTGAAGGTACTATTTTCATCTTTTCTCTAACTTAATTCTTTTTTTCTTTTGAAAATTCTTTAGTGGCCTTCATTGTTCGTGAGCTGAAGACTTGTGAGTTAAACTTTGTTTGATGCAAATTTTGCTCCTTTGAAATGGGAATTTGGAGGGAAATTTTCAATTGGCCTAAAAGCTTTCCATTAAGGTTCTGTTTGAATCACCAGAAAATTGGCGGAAAACAAATATTTCTGGAATTTTCGAAATTAAGTGTGTTTGTTTTGAAGGAAAAACTTAAAATTACAGAAAATATTTTAATGAAAACTTAAAATTCGAGAAAACACCGTCCCTGAAAAAATGACGGAAGTTGTTTTCTGTCTTTTCTCTCATGCCTGCTGATCTCTGTCTGGTGGCGATCGTGACCTCTTCTGCCGGTGCTCTTTCTCTTTCTCTCTCTCTCTCAACCTAAGAGTTTTTTGTTACAACTTACATGAGCTCTGTGTGTGTGTGTGTGTTTTTACCTCAAAAGTCTGGAGTAATAAGAGCTCTCTCTCTCTCACTTTCTCTCTGTAATGCCTGAGAGAGATGTTGTCTCTTGGAGTATGATGATCAGAAGCTATATTAGAAGTAGATCTTATGCTGAAGCTTTGGATTTAATTAGGGAATGGTTTGATAACTGTTTTTTTTCAAGCATTTTCAACCCCCATATATTAGATAAATATTTTTTTTTTCGTGGTTGTTCCAAACGAATGGAAAATATGAAAAGGAAAATATTTATTTGTAAAATATTTTCCTGAATTTTATTTTATTGATTTTCGATTAAAACAAACAGAGTCTAAAGGGAAATATTAAGCAAGTTTTGCAAAAACATTAACATTAACATATGGTATACTAATATTATAAATAAAATCCATTCTGATATATCACAAAATAGAACAGCTGATTATTTACACTAAAGTTTAAATGTTAAAATATGCACTATGAGGCATATGTGATAGTAATATTATTAATAAAATCCATGAATTGTTTTTAACATCCACATAACACAAAATATAAAGAGAAATAGCAACCAGCAGCTAAAAGAAAGACCAAAATACAGCAAAAGTGACAACCACATGATGTTACAAGTTTGCTCAAATTTACTTGATCTAGAAGTTGCATCAAATTGGTGCAGATATACATGCATTTGATCTAGTTTTATACTATGTTTATGAGAAAGGAATATATCCATTCCAAACAAAAAATGGTACAAATACATACACTTGAAACCAAATTTACTTCTGATGGTCAAACCTTTCAGAACGAGTCTTGATCTCAAATGAAGTAGAGTTCCTAATATTGTAAAAGGAAATTAATTTATGTGACAAACTTGAAGAAAATAAACTTTGGATTTTTTCTGCATACCTTGCGAAGAAAAAGACAAAAATTAAAATTGGGAACATTTTACGAAATTGGTGAAATCTAGGTGAAATTTTGTTAAAGGGAGTTTAGTGGTGTGGATATACTCTGCACTAGACGAAAAGCGGAAGTTTCACGATATCTCCTTGAAAATATAAAAACTATGGCTACAAGAGTTGTCTTTAGTTAGGTATGGGTTTCGGCAAATCCTACTTTGGATGCTACAAGAGTTGTCTTTAGTTAGGTATGGGTCTCTTTCATGGATGCTACTTTTTTCTTATATTTACATGGAAGTGATGTCCAAGAGAAGAAAGAGAAGTAACAAATGACATGAAATGAGAACTGAAACTGAAAGTACGGTTTCTGTAGAAGTTGAAGTTGTCAAATAGTTGATGTCTGTTTCTTAAGTAACAAATGAAACTTACTTTCCTACACTTGATATCTTCTGTTCTCTCTCTCTCTCTCTCTCTCTCTCTGGGCTGTTAATTTGAATTATTATTTACATATTACAGAATTAAGTGTATTGAGATTGATCCAGCATGAAATCAACTTATTCTTGCAGTTCTTTTTATTTAATTTTTCAGTTAGATTAGCTAATTAAGATGCTGAATGCATATTAAAAAAAAATGAATTTCCCTTTTTTCTCTTACTTGTTCTAAGACTGCTGAACTGTGAAACATTTTTTGTCGAACTCGGCTTCGAATTGAATGAAACTGCTTCCTTTGGATTGAAGGAAACTCAGATGAAAATCCAGACATACAAAGTGTGTCTTAAGTTGAACGACATTCAATCCACCTCAGGAATTTATGCATGAACAATTCTTTGGCTGCGTTTGATGTTAATTACCATTTTTTTTTTTCTATTTCTGCTCAAATAAAAGCATTTAATCAGAAAAGCAGGAAAAAAGCACTGTTTTAAGCGACATCAAGTAAAGCCTTCTTAGGTTGTGTTTTGCCTGGCTTGTGCTTTTGGATAAGCACTCATTGGATAAGTGGCTCAATGGGAGTACTAGCCTTCCTCTATTGCTTATGGGTAAGCACTTATCCATAGGTGTTACCAATCACACTTTTAATTTGATAAAGTGCTTTAATAAGCTATAAGCTGAAATAAAAATTATATAAGCCCGACCAAACACAGCCTTAATCTCCTCGTCGTTGTCTGTAAAATGACATTCACTGTTGGTCCCTCGGCACGGTGGAGGTTCCGCAGCGCGTCATGAGCACCGGGCCAAAGGCCCAAGAAATTCTAAAATGAACTCGAAGAAAAGGAAATAAAAAACCAATCCTTATACGTGAATACATTAATTTATATCAGCTAAATAAGAGTAAAATATCACTGCTCCTTCAAGCACGCAGTCGCTGAAAGAAAACAAGAGGTTGTAGGATCAAGTCCTATCGGGGCTAGTTGTAGCTGTCGGATATTTGACTTGGGTCGACACGGTTAGCCATTTGAATTGGCCGACCCAGATCCTCTTTTATCCGACGTCAATACTAGGCATGAAGCCTAGTGTGTGTGAGACTCTTATCCTTTAGGAGATTGAGTCAAAGTAGGAGAGGAGTTGTCTTTTATATTAAGAAGAAGACACCTCTAGCTCCCTAAGCAGGGGTTAAACGGTCAACCCATTCATTCTAGGCTTTATTGGCTCAAGGCCAAGAACGAATAGACTGACCGGCCGTTCAGACGGGCCGGTCTAAACCCTCAAAATAGAGTAGAAGCCTATCACCAACAACTAGGGTGGAAGGTTGAGATCATGTACATGGGATGGCTGGAAGTCTGAATTGAAAGATGGGCCTAATATTAAGAAGGGGGGAGAAGTTTCGGAGAGTACTTGGCTAGAAAGCTGATCGGCCATGGGGTCAAGATGGTTGATAGATTGAGGGGGAACAGGTCGGAAGCAATGGCAGAAGAGGAACCCTCATTATTACTTGCTCACGTCTCTTCAAAGCAACATAAGGCTAAGAGACACAAGGAAGGTAGGGGGATTATTTGTACGGATATTTATTGTTATGTGGAGGCTGATGCTATTAAGCTTTGGAGAATAGTAGAACTGGGTGTGCATTTGTGGACGTAGGCATAATTTGTTGAACCACGTAAATTTGTGTTTTTGTGTGCTTGATTTTTTGTTCATCGCTTAATCTTTTTTTCTTAATAATATTTGTATATCAAGATCAACCAGTATGAAAGAGACACGCAGACCAAGGGATTGTTAGCAAGTATGGTATCCTCGCTGGTCCAAGTGCTAGAACGAGAAAGAACACGGTTGTGACAAAGTCACGATCAACAAAAGCTTGCACATTGAAGGACCGTGAACGGTTATGACAATCGAATTGACTAGTTGATTAACCGATCGAAGGGGGTTATGATACTCAAAGAGATCTTGTTCCTTATCCTAGCAAAATCAACACTCAACTAGTGAAATACTACTCGGACCCTACGGTTGTTTATCCTCTTTGTTGCTTTCATTGCAACACCAATGCTTGATTTCTCTCTTGCTTATCAGTCACATTCTCCCTGGAGTCATTACTTTCAACCTTTGATGCTCTTCTAACTTACAAGTGGGTCACGGTCGTTGGAACAAGTCCCTCTACTCATCAATCAATTTGGTTAAAGTGTATTGCTCTTAGACTTAGATAAATCTTTACTATCTTCTCTGAGAAACTGTTCTCAATCCTTAGTTGTTAGTTCAGCCAGTCAAGAGTTACGGCCGTTGAGATAACCATTGTTGGTTCATCAGTCTTCTGTCTACTTTTATTTGTTTGTTCGTATTAATCATCAATGTCTTTTATTTTTTGGTCATAAATATATTCTTGGTTAAAGAGAAAATAGTTGATATTAAATTTAGCTTTTGTTTCCGATTAGTATTATATTTACATAATTTGAAAAATCAAACGAGCTCATCATAAAAGAGAAATCCCAGTGATTGTCAATCGCCTAAATCAGATAAACTCTAAGTGACGATCACACAATCAATTGTCAGATAAACTCAATTTAGTCCGGGTGAATAAATCCTCACTCTTGAACTAGAGGATATCTTAGCATGCCCGCACACATTTATTACACACCACACGCGAGTCAAAGAGGCGATCGAAGAACTTGATGGAAACATTAAGAAAACAACATTTTTCCAAGCTCAGGTTCAAACCACGAGCCCTATTATATTGGAGCATGGATTGTCCAATGGCACATATGAACCGTGAGCGTGATTGGTGCGTTCTCTTTAAAGAATTTAACGTTTTTTTAAATTTGAAAGGTTAGAATACTTTTTTTTAAATGGGATTGCACCAATCACACCGGTGGACGATTTTTGCGATTTTCGGTGCAGACGATCCCAATTGATCTTGAGCGTTGACAGTTCTACCTTCGTCGTAGGTTAGTACGTGTGTTATGTTCAACATACTCAAAAAGGGAAAAACAATTTGATGCCACGTGTTTGGTCTACTGCAACTGACCAGTAAGATAAAAATTTTGTTTTGCTTGGTGACGTCTATTGACTGTTCCTTTTCAGCTTAGGTGGAAAAAAATTATATCTTTTAGTTTCTGTTTGGTTTTTCACGGCTCCGCATCCTCTACATCTTAAACGTGCAGGACCATACACCACCGTTGGATTATTCTCAAGTAGATTTAACAGTAAATGCTAAAATGTTAAACTAACGATTTTTTGTTTTTCTTTTTACTTTTTAATTTATGAAATTTAATATACTAGCCTCGACCATCTTCTTCTTCTTCTTTTTCTTCTTCTTCATTTTTTTCTTCTTTTCTTCCTAATACTTGCAAGTGTCAATCTCTTTTTCTTCTTCTCTTGCTAATACCTGCATTTTTCGACCTCTTCTTCTTCTTCTCTTCCTAATACCTGCATTTTTCGACATCTTCTTCTTCTTCTCTCCCTTCAATGGAACAGCTACTGCACCTCTCATCAACCTCACCCTCATCATCAACATCTCAACTTTGAAGTTGTTGTTCAAGAAGTACAAAGGTAAGAAAAACAATGAGAAAAATAAAAGTAGCATCCGGGTACCCAAACTTACAACAATGAAACCCCCTCGTTAGCATTGTGTACCCAAAGTTAATGATTCAAAGGGTACCTATAGCTTTAAAAATAGGTACCTAAGGCTTAGATATTAAGCCTGGGGTACCCCAAGCTTTTGAAGTTGAGAGTGATTGGGGGTACTCAAAGGC
>JAUPMG010140237.1:0-11274 GCA_031762675.1 Pachysandra terminalis
CTGATCATTTATTAACTAAATATTTAGAATTGTTTTCATAATTTCTCCATATTTGAGTAGATATAATAGGTGAGACATAATATCGAGGTTTGAAGTCTCAGGATCGGGAATCGTACCGGTCCTGGTCGATCTAAGTTCAAACCGATGATACCGTCTAATACTAGCCGATCCGGATTTGGCACAAAAAGTTAACTGCTCTTATGTTTTAAAATTTTAAAAGCTAAAAATTAGATTGGTCGGACCGGTCGCAGGACAGATCGGTGCCAGACTAGTCCAAATCAATGATGGTTTGGACTGTCTAAGTTATAAATTTAAAATAAAAAACAAAAAAAAAATGACAGAGTTTATACCGATGATAAGACCGGTTGTACTGGTCGGTCGTTCGAATTAGTCCGGTCCAAATTGTATCGTGGCTTGGGACCGGGCTGGTCTTGTTCTTGGTATGGCCCCACGAAAAACTTTCTGACTCCGCCCTGTTTGCAGGAACCAAGAAAAGAAGGAAAGTTTCATATGATAGACTCAGTAACCTCACAGACCCTCTCCTCATCATAGTACTCTCTTCTCCACCAACAAAAGTGGCTATCCGAACAAGCCTACTCTCCAAAAGATGGAGAAATCTACATCTTTCCATGACAGACTTCACACTCGAGGACAACCTACACTACCCTCTACTCCGACGGTTATCTTTCAAGAACACCGTCGACAGAATCCCCCGTCGTCACCTCATGGCTTGGATTCTACGCCTTCGAACAAGACCGTGCAGACATGGATTGCACCTCCAACGACTGGATCGGTTTACTCTCCAACCGTGGCTTACACGAGCTTGTTCTTGAACGCTGTTACTGTACTAAATATGAATTGTCTACAAGTCTGTTCATGGGGTTTGAATCTCTCAAGTTCTTGACAATCACTGGTTGCATTCTCAAGATCCCTTCAGAGCATTTCGTGGGGACCAGATCGCTTCAAGTTCTTAAGCTCTGTTTAGTCCTCATCTCTGGTGAGATTATCAGGGTTATACTCTTGAACTGTGGGAGTCTCTGGGTGTTGAGATTGGATAGGTTTAAGTGTTCTGAAAACAAACTCCAGATAACTGCTCATGGACCTGTAGATACCAAACTGGAGAAGCTGGAAGTGTTGAATGGAATGAGTTTTGTTTCGGTTGATCTCCCAAGTCTTCGGTTTTTTTGTTTCGAGTAGCATTGATCGTTCTTCTCCATCGTCAGCTATCCACCATTGCAGAATGCCATAGTTTCTGTAGGCCTTCTTCCATGAAATCTTTTCATGGTTTTGTCTGTTTTCTTGATTTCTGTTGTTCAGGATCAAGTAATTAACTTGAAATATATATACTGTTGTTGTAGCAATGAGATTTTCCGATTCATGAGGAACATGGCCGGAGTCTAAAAAAATACTTAGGTGGGCTAGTTCATCTGAAGAATCTTGCACTCTCTTCACATTCGATCAGAGTGAACCCCCTTTATCAAACTAACTTCCATTCATGATCTTTTTTGTAAATAATTGGAGTTCAAGTGAATGGCTTCTTGTTGTTAACTAACCATCTGAAGCAGATTTTGGCTAGAGGAGCTAAAGAGAGAAGCTATCACCTTCATGGTTTGAAGAGGCTGCAACTAGAGCTTAGCTTGAGTTTTGTTGAAGAACTTAGAGTTGCAATCAGCTTGCTTTTGGGTTTCCCTTCATTGGAGGAATTCGTCTTATGGGTACGTAATTTTTTTTTGTTGTTATTTTATTATTATTATTTTTTTTGATGCGAACTCCACATAGTGGACAGGGTAATCCATAGATACATGAACCCACCCACAAGGATCATATATCGGATAAGCTCGAGTACTCAAACCAGGGGCCTCCAGTTTCTGAGCTGGAGAACCTGTCAGTTGGCGAGAACCTGAAGGTAGTGCAACTACAAAGGAGAAAAGCCTGAGAAGGAATTGGTGGATTTCTTTCTGCTTGGTGGCAAAGGTATCAAGAAGATGGTGGTCATCGCCACAATGAGTTTGACTCGTCGAAAAGCAGTGCTTGCAAAGCATTCTCTGTTCGCCCAGACAACTTCTTCAGGCGCTGAAGTGGTATTTGTCTCATCGAATTCGCTGGAGAATGAGAAGGTTGGTTTCCATGGTATTTCTTTGATCAGGTGCCTAGGGTTGTTGGCCTTCCTCAAACATGGAGTGACTGAAAGTAGTTATCTGTACTGTAGGAGTTGCAAATCACATTGTACAGCAGCTACTCTTGCCTCAAACCAGATCATGTTTTACTCTTTATTTATCTTCTAAGATAACTGGTATTGACTGAACATTGAGAGATGACATTCCTTCAAAGAAATAAACAAAATCCCGGATACTACATTGATCCTGACCTGTTGGAGTACCTAGTAGCCAAGGTTTTAAATTTTGATATGGTCCAACATTTCGCTAAATTTTTCTGGCAAAATTTCAATGATATTACAGAATATTTCGCGAGGTTGGAGAAATATTTCACTACAATTTGCCAAAACGAAGGAAAAACAAAACATTTTGTCACGCTGGGAGCCATTTTGGCAAAGTTTTGCCTGCATGCCGGCAAAATTTTGCCATAATGGTGGAAGTTTACACGGGTCACATCCAAATCAAATCATAAAAGAATAGGCATAGAACTCACAGCAAGAATGGTGTATAGTTTCAATAACCATTATCTTTTCATTTACCATATGAAATTGCCACTTTATAAGTTGCTACTGCAGATCATAAGTACCTAGATGGGTTTGATTTATCAATATAAAGTTCATTGGAGAAGAGAATTCCAGTTACAATCCTGAGTTGATAATCCGAGTCCAGGTGATGTCCTAAAGCCTGAGATGGGATGCAATTTGTACATGGAGAATCATGTGTTTGACATGGGGGCAGGGATAGTTATAGGTGCAACCTGGTTCGGTTTGGGTTGGGTTGACCCCAACCTAAACCCAAACCGGCCTCTTTGAAGGTAAACCCAAACCCAACCTGATTTGAAACCCGAACCATGAAACCCAAACACCAAATCAATTTCGGGTTGGTTTGGGTCAGGTTAACTCGGGTAGATAAGCACAATCACAGCTTGAGTCATATGGACTTGAACCAACATGAACAATGTCCAAAAATTTATGGCAAGGGACTTATTTATTAGTAGCAAAAGTTTAAAGGGTTTTTTTTTTATAAACCCCCATATTTTTTGTGTGTTTTTGTAAATAGTCACCATGTGTGATATTACTAATCGACAAGAACCTAAATCAACGAGTGATTGTATCCCGTCTCTAGAAGAACTAAAGAGTCAAACTGGTGGACCATCTAACACCGGTCGAACCATGCTAAGGGAACTAATGGGTCAAGGTATTAGAACTTGTTCAACCCTTAGGGCTCTAATTGAGATTATGACTGAACCTTCTGCAGGCTGCCTTCGTACCCAAACAGGGATCAAATCAGACGTAGTTCAAGGTTTGGTAATTTTGGCAGAGGTCTACCTCTTTGTGATTTATCCTCCCTTTTTCATCTTCTCGAATAAAGGAAGTGAGCCCCAGTATTTATAGCTTTTTGAAGAAAGTTAACTGCAATTAGAATTTCTAACCACAGTTTTTTTATGGTGGTTAAAATGTTCATCTAGGGTAGTACGCATCATGTACCCCAGTCTCTTAGGTGGACCATTCAGAAGTCGTTTGGATACTTACAGGCTTGCCACTGAGAGACCGTGACATGGCCTATAACTCTAAATACGACCAAGTGTTGGCGAGCCTCATGACACCTTGATATAGGTGTTGGTGATCAGTAGATATTTGTGGTAATGAAAGCTTTTTTTTTTAAAGCCTCGGCATCGTTGAGACTATCTAGTCTTGATATCATCGAGGCTTTTAGTCTTAGTACTTTCGAAATTGTCTGACCTTCTACATAACTAAGGTTCCCTTTAGACGAAGGTATGTATCGCCTTCAACGTCGTCGAGCATCGCTCTAGACGGAGGTAGCATCGCTTTCAACATCGTCGAACCTCGCTCTAGATAGAGGTATATATTGCCTTCAACGTCGTCGAGCCTCGCTCTAGATGGAGGTATGATCAACGTCTTATATCATCCAGGGCTGTCATTCCCATTCGGGTGTAAATTCATATCGATGTGTCGACGTCTTATATCATCCAGGGCTGTCATTCCCCTTCGGGTGTAAATTCATATCGATGTGTCGATGTCTTATATCATCCAGGACTGCCATTCCCTTTCGGTTGTGAATTCATATCAACACGTTCACCGAAACACATTTCTTTAGTAAACGTGAGATGCACCTCTAAGACTCTCAAGAACCCAAGGGGTTATCCCATTGCAGTTGGGCACCCTCGAGTATGACTTGAGAGGATGTCTCATCACAAGTGGAACTCTCAAGAACCCGAAGGGTTGTCCCATCACAGGTGGGCGCCCTCGAGTATAACTTGAGAAGTATTTCTGCATCGGCATTCTGCTGTAAAGATGTCTCACATCTCGTTGCGGAGTACCTTTTAATATCAACATCATTGTATATTCATTGTAGTGTTGATCATCCTGTGATGTAATTAAAGGTCATCACAGTAGCGTACTACCTTCTCTCTATATCTATATCTTAGCCATTTATTCCTTGAACTAGTTCCTCGAACAGACCGGGGTTCTTCTTTAGGAAGTTTACGAAGGTTATCCCCATGGGTATCAATGAGGATCTTGCTACATGTCGATCAGTCTTGACACATGGCGATATGTTATTGAGCTATCTGCCCTTACCATTTTTCATATCTACAATATTATATGTATATTATTAACCTTGTTAATTCGGTTTTGGTTTCGGGTTGGGTCGAGTTACCCAAAGCCCTAACCCAAAATCGATCCAAAGTGATATAACCCATCCCAAAGTCAGGTTGGGTTCAGGTTAGCCCGACCCAAGTTGCACACCTAGGGCTAATCATCGTTGGTGGTGGTTCCAAATGGGGATGGTTTTTCCAATCCTAGTGCAAAGTGAATGTTGATTACCTGATGTTGAATTTAAAGAAGGTGATTCAAATACAAATGCGAAAACAAGCGAAAGCGAATTTTGCCTTCATTACCTTAGTAAAGCATATATCCAGAAACTAGATGACCTCAAGAACCATTCTGAATAACCATCCAAAGTTCACTAGAGGAAAGCCAGAAAACAATGATAATCTAAAATCCATGAAAATGCAAGAATCAAACTGGTTAAATCTACTGTACCTACTCCAACACCATAGTCCAATCCATTTTGTCCTCTGTAAGACCCATCTGTAAACTTGTAAGTTCAGAATAGAGTTGGTGTGACACAATCCCAACTCCAGTATTTCCATAAGACACCCTGCAAAATAGGAATGGGTGAATACTATCAAAATATCAATCCATGGCAGTTGGGACGCTTTCAAAGTCCTGTTTGTTCTCTGATTCTTTAGCAGAAAGACACTAGATGATAACTCAAAAACACACGGAAAATATGTCGTAAATTTACTAACAGAGATGAGATTCTTCGTGAGATTTGGAACTAAAAGCACTTTTAACTGTCATGGAAACCCCCGTAAGATTACTTGCTCTTCAAGAACAAAAAGCAGATAAATGAAGAACATGCAACATATAGATTGCATCAGTGGAAGCAGCAAGTAGATGCTATAGTCATGGATTTGTCAGCAAGCCATGTCACATATCTATATATGCTCACACCATGAATATATAGGAAGCTCAGGCAGCCTGTGGTAGTTCAGGCTGTGTATTGGTTCGTAATTCCTGCAATCCAAGCTGCTTTTCCACCAATAATATCTAGACTGTGTTTGGCCCATGTGCCCAACTTATATAAGTGCTTATTTGAGCTTATAGCTTATTAAAGCATTTTTTAAAATTAAAAGTGTGTTTGGTAACATGTAATGGGTAAGTGCTTACCCATGAGCACTAGAGAAAGGTTACCCATAAGAAGAAGCTGCTGAGAGCAGCTTCTCCTTATTCCCTACGAGAAATTGTTGAGTCATTCTGGAACTTTAGTGCAGTTTGATGGGTATTTGTGTGGATGATTAGATAAAATATCCCGTCTCTGTGTTTTCAATGACTCAATAAAGTACTGATAAAGGCTACCCATAAGGTGTGTCAACCATGTCAAGCTTATGTGTCAATTTTCATGGCTACTGTTCTTTCCCTTAATAAGCACTTAAAATAAATGTATTTACCAAACTATTTTTTTCGAGTAAGAAGCTTATTGCAGACCCATTGAGTCACTTATCCAAAAGCACAAGCCGGGCCAAACGCAGCCCTAAACTTTATGCTGATTGTTGAGTTGTTACAAAGGAACAAAACTCAACAATCAGCTCACCAACAAAAACCTTTGTCATTTGTATTCAGCTTTGAAACATTGTGTTCTTCCTCACTTAAACCCCCAAATACTTCAAGAAAAAATTATTATAAAAAAGAACTAACATGTCTTTGAAAATACAGTAGACCACAAGGACATTAGGAATGATAAAGCAAAAGCAAAAGCAAGAGAGGAAAGTAAATCATTGATTTCATCTCCTAGATGTCGTTATAGTTGAAGTACACCCATTTAACAGCAACAAGCATCAGCTTTGTTAATCATAACATACTTTCAATCAACTTCAAAGGAAAAATCAATCAAAAGAATAATCATAAAAGAATTTTACCTTTTACCAAGATAAGTAATGCTGCCCACAGGTGATACAACCACAGCAGTTCCCGTGCAAAAAACTTCATCAGCATCAAGCAATTCATCCACAGATATGAGGCGCTCCTCAACCTGCAGACTGTAATGTCAACATCTAGAACACATTTGTCTAAGTTCATAGTCCATACATCATCCTTTTAAGAAACTTCAATCCTTTTTTTTTAATTTCTTAAATAGACAATTTGGTATCTAATTTCGCTCATGTTTTCTTCTTTCATTTTCATTTTCCAACCAGAGGAACCCCATTTTCCTCTCTTATCCACCCCTTTTCTCTAAATCCAAACGGCCTGTGCCTAGCTAGTTACGTGGACTTGGGATATGTAGTACCAAATATATGATACAACATCTACACAATATCAATTTCTGCTCTTGAAACACTAATCGTTACCACCTGATCGGTTGTGTTCATTGGAAAGCCAGAAAAAGTGGTCAATACTCCAGTCTAATGCTCAGATGGCTAAGATCATCCAATCAGGTGCATTAAATAAGGGTTCCAGGTCTTGCTAACATGGGTGTAAATGTACCAGATAGGGGGTATCAAAATTTTCTCCACCCTAATTTTAATATGAGTAATGCTTGAAAAATTGAACTCACACATAATTGCTAAGCAAAAAGAGAATAATATTAAACCGACAGAAAGCATATCTCACATTTTCACCTCAGAGAGGAGAAACACCTTTCTGTTTTTTTTTTTCAGAACCATGACCAAGGGAATGGAATCTCAAATAGAAATCAATTGAAACCTACTCATTAAAAAATTTAGCTACAGTGTAATACCTGAAACCCTAGGCTACAAGCAACATCAATTATACTCTTCCGTGTAATGCCAGGCAGAATTGTCCCTTGTATTGCCGGAGTAGAAATAGTTTTATCCTATAAAGGCATAGATAACGAGAGCAAATGAGCAGACGTACAATGCGGTGGTATTGAATATAATTATTACACCATGACTAATCTCATTAAACCTGGACAATAGCCGTGATCTGAAGACCTTAAATAAAATGTTTTCCATAAGAATGCATATAAACCACCCAATGAAGGGAAAATAAGTTGTGACACAAGGAAACCATGTGACCAAAAAAACATTAGGAAGAAATTTACATTGTAAGTAAGAGCATCAGTAAGAAAGTGCATGTACAACATTACAAAAATGCATGCTATTCGGCATCCATTTTAGAGTTGCCCGACTATATGTGCAGAATATAGCAACCAATTGATTAGAACACCAGCATATATTCATTTAAGAAAAAAAGATAAGATATGACAAATGGTCAAAACAATTACTAATTGATCAACAAATGGTACACAGGTATAACGAGAAAGTAGTAACCTTCTCTCAGTTCTATAATTAGTCATATCATATAATCAATTCTATAATTAGTAAAGCTGCACCTCAGTTACCTTCTTTCCTACAAAAGCAAATGAACAACGAAATCCAAATAATTCAATGAGCTAAAGCAACGCCAGACAAGTAGCGCACAACTTGTAAATCAGTATCAAGTCCTACCAATTTCTGAATTTGCTAGGCCACAAAATCAAATCATGTGAATCCTTGATATTCTGTACAAGATTAGGGACGCAAACCACAAGAAATCCATGCCCATTCATTCAATAACCTTCCAGCTATTGGAGGGCATAAGAAGGGGGGTGAAGGTGGGGGGATTTGCCAAATTAAGTGCAAAGATATCATACAAGATTTGGCAATACTAGCCAAATTAACAATTTTGTAAAATCTTATCCAAAATGATCAATCTGTGATGCTATCATGTTATACTGCATTGTAATACTAATATTCGTTTCTTCATAACATCTAATTTCATTCTTATAGTTGACTTCACAATATTTCGGGCCGGTTGATTAGAGAAAAAGCTACTGCTTGTGGGCTCTAGCCATTTTATGTACTGAAAATTGTCATAAGGTCAACTTAGGCAATCCTTTTTGCTCTCACATGAATAGTAATCATAAAATTAAAAAATAAAAATAAAAAAGGGTAAAAAAGATCTATTGGCTTGAAAAATTTGAGTGGAATCACATGGATTGCAACGACTTCCAGGCATGATGCAAGGCTGCAAGCATGTGTTCATTTGCATAACTCGTTTCACACGGTACAAGGCTACAACTCAACACCTTCTCGTTCTTCTGTGAATATGCTGCAACCTTAGAAAGCATCTTTTTCGTATAATCTTTTAGATCTTAATTGACAAGTTTCCTTCAGAGATAAAATGCCTCTAATTCTACCTCTGTTGATATAGTCTTTTCAGATCCACCTAGGATGTGTCCATATATGTGTTTCCACATATTGATTGCATCAAGTTTTTGCTAATAGTGGCCCCTCAACATAGCTTGATGACATTTCCTGGCAATCAAACAGAAAGTTGTAAATACTGTGGTACCCACAAGTGGAAATTAATGCTTTAACTTTCCAATCATCACAAGCAGGTGAGGGGTGTGGTTCTGCTACTACATGTTAGAAGCCTAATTAAGAGTTGGCTTCTTTGATAAGCTTCCATATAATCCGAATCATGCAACAAGCCCTCAACCATGGACCTCAATGTTATGCAAGGTTCCTGGCACAGTTTTACGCATCTGTTGCACTGCTAAAGGAGATGGAAATACAAGTTTAGCAGTGGTAACCATGGTTCAAAATATCTTAGCTTAACAGCCGATACGTATCTTGTATTCACCGTGTCGGCATGATAAACAGGTATACTTTAGGATATGCTATCTTCTAAATTGTACAAGTCGATGCATGTAACATATTGACTGTATCAGTCAATACGGTATATATACTACAATATATCAAGTGTATTCAACCAATATACTCGATACATTCACTGCCTTTGCCTTTTTTATATGTAAAAGCGTGAAAAAATGAGCCATTGATTCATCGTTCAACTCTCTCTCCCTAACCAAAAAGCAAACCCCGTCAAAATATAGCCAATTTCATCCCCAAAACTTCTTAGTTTGATTGAAACATTTAATATTTGGAGATTAAAAATCATTTTTCCTCTTCTTGCATCACTTTTTGAGGTATGCACGGTAAGAGTATTTTTTTTTTTTCATTGTAAATTATACTGTGTCTAAAAGCATGTTTTGGAGCTCGAATTTCAAGTAAAGTCTATAAATCTAGTATGTGTGTGGGTGTTTATAGTTTCCATGCATCTGCTTACATACTGGGTTAAGTCCGCATTAAAATATAGTATGTGTATGGGTGGATGATACAAAAAACATGTTAACCTATCATATTTTCAATTTATCTTCGTATAGTGATACATATCCATTTTTTAACTAACCGATATGCTACCTTGATACGATATTTTGAACCATTTTGGTAACTAGTATACATTTCCACTACCTTTCACAGCAGACAAATTGCTAAAATTGTTAAGAGTGCATGTTCAATATGGTGTGAAGGAAATAGATACTGTGATACTTGTCAAGTCGACTAGAATGAAACAAGTGTTTTAGCTCAATATGGATATCGTTTACATATTGCTTAGCAGTTCTAAATGTTTCAAAGTGCAAAACCAAAAGCCTCATATTTTCTGGCAGGATAGTAGTTTGTGAAACTTTATTTGAGAAGAAAAACAAGATTTCTGCCGTAGGATTCCCCATTAACAAGGAGTATATACTTAACATTTTTTCAACATATTACCACTGCTTCAGGGTTGCTATAATCTACATATAAAAAGAAATGAGAGCGAAAATTATATATTAGAAGAACAGCTAGAACAGAATTTAGCATACCTTCACAACAAAAACATTACAGGAGGAAACCTCCTCTAGGTATCTTTTGTGAACAGAATCAAGATATAGAACATCAGAATAGCCTTTGGCTTTTGCTGCAGTTTGTGCCTTCAAAACCTACATATAATTGAGGAAGAGAAGGGAATATTACTTACAATTAACAATGGTATAAAGATTCCAACCCTAAACTTTGAGAATTGAATCAAGCTTAATCAAGGGATTCATCCATGCTGTTTTGGTTATTTGACTCCATGATCAAGGTCCAAAAAGGGGGGGTTAAAGTGAAACAAAACCAGTGAATGCAATGCCGGCGACATGTCGGCGAAACCTAGCGACATGTCACAATTTCCCCCAAGGGCGACACCAAATCTGGCTGTAAATCGCCAGATTTCGTTTTTACCCCATGTCGAGCAACATGGGGAAAAAAATTTCAAATTTTTTCGACATTTCCCCCATGTGGAGGGGGGGGGGGGGTTAAAGCGAAACAAAACCAGTGAATGCAATGTCGGCGAAACCTAATGACATGTCGCAATTTCCCCTAAGGGCGACACAAAATCTGGCTGTAAATTGCTAGATTTCGTTTTTACCCCCATGTTGAGCAACATCGGGGAAAAAATTTCAAATTTTTATTGAAAAAAAGAAAAAAAATTTAATAAATATTGTATGTTAGTAAATATTAACTTTGAAATTGTTTAACTATTTTGTGGAAAAAAGAAACAGATTAAAAAATTTGAAATTATGATTTAAAATTTTTTTTTGATCGGTAAAATATTCTTGTATTAATAATATCTACAGTAAAAGTATAACTATATGTATACATCTCTGC
>JAUPMG010140259.1:0-11273 GCA_031762675.1 Pachysandra terminalis
GAGAACATAATCCTGATAGGTTTCCCATTAATTGGTGTAAAGTTCAGAAGTTTCAGAGCATTATCAGCTGCACAAGATAAGCCAAATAGTCAACTCATGACTTCAGATGCAAGAAATCAATCAATACCAAAACTAAATATAGCAAGGAACAATTTCATTAGCAACAATAAAATGAAAACTCAATTTTCACATTTAAAAACCAACTACGTTACTGGACCAGGATAACTCCCAAAGAGCAGGCAGATATCCTAACAAAGAGAAAGTCACCAGTAATGATAAGGCTTATTCATTCCCAAAGACAATCTCAGATTCGTATATCAGATATCGGAACAAAGAGAAAACACCTGACTTCTGACAGTGATGAGAGCATTAAGAAAGACAATAATAACCACAAAGTTCTAATCAATAAAAATCCAAAACAACAATCAATCCATGGCATACAATCATGAAACTGTTTACATTAGCATTCTGACATTAACTGTACTAAGAGAAAATCACCCGACTTTCTCATAATTTTCCTTCAGGTTGTGTTTGTTAGGCGGACTTTGAGAGAAGGAAAGTAAACTCCTTTCTTCTGTTTCCCAGTGCTTTTGAAGGGAAAAGTTTTCTGAGATTTTGACAGAAAATACAAGTATTTCTAGAAGATTTTTCTTATGGCCCCCCACAGTTTCATCTTATACAGAACAAAAAAGTTATGGAAAGTTGCATTATGCTCTCCTTTCCATCAAATTTGACCAAACCAAACACAGCTATAGGCTCCGTTTTGTTTTACCAAGAAATCTGGGAAAACAATTTTTCTCTCTATATTTAATATTTTCCTATTTTTTGCTTTAATAAAATTTTTAAATATTAAGTATTTTTTTTAATCTAAAATCAAATATATTCGGAAAACAACATCCCAAATATGTTGGCGGAAGTTATTTTCTGTCCAAGTATCATGGCAACCAAGAGGTTGAAAAGATTCCACCGCTTCCTTGGTACTCAGAGTCAAAGATTAATGGGTTTTAATAAAAAATAGCAGAAAACCTTTCTTTTTTCATTTCTTTCCTCATGTCATATTGCATTCTCAGAACCAATTTCAACAAATCGGTGTTAATTCCATGCGGAGCCTCTTCACAAATACAGTACCATTCCTTCCATAAATCCATATATCTTTGATAAAACACTAAGACCTTTGTTTTTTTATTACATTACAGCAGTTGTCTTCACTCTAATCAATTTCATGCAAACAAAAAGAAAACATGAACAAAGGAATGTATATTCCTGAATTTTATTTCCTTTATTTTCCGGTTTTCAGGCGAAAACAACAGAGAAAACATAGTCACACATAAAACCAGTGATAAGATCAACATAAAATTGTGAAAACAACAAAGAAGCAACAATTTCAAGCAAATTATTCGATGAAAGACTGATTTTCAATAAATACATTAGCTTTAACGATCATCCAACACTAATAATACATCTAACCTCAAACATAGATCAAAAAATTTCCATCCCATCCCAACAAAATAATAAACATGCAGAGAAACGTACGAAGTCATATATCAATCAGAATCCTAAAAAACATTAAACCTAGATCAGTTGACAATCATGTATTCGAAACATGCAAAATCGATAATGCAGAAAGCCTAAACCGTTGATGCATGATGTAATATAGAAGAGAAAGTTCTAACCATCCCGATGGTTGCTGTAGTTGACATAAGCGTAACCAAGAGAAACCCTTCTGAGTTGGTCCCTGCAAACCCTAATCGACACGATTTGAGCGATCTGGCTAAACAGATCATAGAGTTGTCCTTCTCCGACTGAAGGATCAAGATCTCCAACGTACAGAGAAACATTACCAAATCCTTCCGGCGCCTGAACCACAGCCTGTTGCGGCTGCTGTAGAACCTGCTGTTGGATTGGTTGCGAAGAAGACGGAGTAACATTCGCCATTACAGTTGCAGAGAATCAACGGACAAACAAGTAAAATCAAATCGATAAAAAATCTAAAATACAAACACAGGGATAGGTTTCTGATCGAAGAAGAGTAAGAACATGGAGTTAGGGTTTCTCTCCCTCTCTCTTTTTTTTCCTCCCTTTTTTGTTTTTTGCAGAGAAAGATTTAAAGAGAGAAGGATGAGGAAGAACGGGTGCGAAGAGAACTAAACAGAAAAGGAACTCAAACTGAACCGAAGCGGTACTTCTAGTGTATTAAGGATTTGACACGTGTGATATTCCGACGTGGCTATTATTAAATATATATATTGTACACTTCCTACATTGACGCGCGTGTTCATTTGATTTGGCTGCTGAAGAAAGACCAATTGCAAGGTTTATTTACTTATATACCCTTACTTTTTATGAAATTGACTAAGATGTACTCGCTGTGATTCGCTAGTGGGGTTTTTCGTCCAATTGCGGAGGGAAACTTCCAGTAATTTTACGGCCAGGTTTTGTCGGGCTGGCCGTTTCTTTCCGTTTTAGGACGTTGAATCGTACTTAACACGTGATTTAATGAGTGAGGTCGAGTTTAGTGGTGAGACGCACCTGGGTTGGAGCTCTGGTGTGACATGGGTTTCATACATGGAATATGATTTGGCAAATCGAGAGATTTTACTGACACATAGACGTTCTGAATTAGCCACGTCAACAATCAACAATTATGTTACGTATTGCATGGTGGCATGGGAAGTTGTATGATAGGAGGATGACGTGGATAACTAATGAAGGTGGGAGTGTAACTGATGGTGCAAGGGAAGGTGGAGAAGACCAGTTACACGTCTGTTAGATGACGAGGATAACTATTGAAGGTGGGAGAGTGGTCTTCATCGTGGTGAAAGTGGATGGGTATGGGTAGTTTTGTGAACTACATGGGAATGTCATCATTGTAATTATCATTATATTTAAATTGTAGGAAAAAGCCTGAGAAGGCTATCTATTATTTTATGTGTAAAATTCCATCCGAAATTGGAGGTTGATTGCCCTCGAAGTCAATCTTGTTTAATGAACTGGAGGTCGGCTATCCTCGAATTTAGCTTCTTTTCTGTATAACGGGTTACAAAAGAAAGGCACGTAACAAACTTGGTATTAGAGCCAGCGTTCCTAGCATGACAAAAGGTACTAGGATGACTAGCTTAAGCGACACTGCGGGGCAATTGAAGGAAACATCAGACAACCACGGAAGAATACTCACTAGTCACCAAGAGGAGAATCGAGCATAAAGAGAAATGCTACAACAAGTGCTAAACAGGTTAGAGAATCTATCTCCAGCAAGGGCCGAGAGCTCTATTGATTGATCAGTCAACATAAGAAACGAAGGCCGTAACCACGAACCTAGAGGAATCGAGACGCGAGCTACTCGTCTAGACTTTCCAAGGTTTTGTGGGGACGACCCATCCGGCTGGATCTACCGAGCGGAGCAATTCTTTCATCTCCATCAGACTCCACAACATCAAAAACTGGTATTTGCCTCCTTCCACATCGAAGGCAAGGCTTTGCATTGGTTCCGATGGATGGAAAAATCGGGTGAAATCAAAACATGGGATGACTTTGCTCGCGCATTGGAGATACGATTTGGGCCCACTGAATTTGAAGATCCCACTGTCGCACTAACCAAGCTTCACCAAACTACCAGTGTAGAAGATTATCAAAGCAGGTTTGAAACCTTGGTAAACCGAACTAACAGACTAAGTGATTCAGCTATGTTGAGTTGCTTTGTTGCAGGTTTGAAAGACGAAATCAAATTCATGGTTCAAATGCTCAAACCTCTGTCCTTGTCTATGGCCATTGGAATTGTGCGTCTACATGAGGAAAGACTAGCATCCTCTCGGAAGCCGGTCCGTCCAGATTCTATGAGAAATCCAAATCCATCCAACAACACCAACAACTCAAGATCCTTTAATATGCCAGTAAAAAGGATCACGCCGGCCGAAATGAAGGAAAGGAGAGAAAAGGGGTTGTGTTATTATTGCGACGAGAAGTTCTCGCCAAGCCATCGTTGCAAAACCCGTCGATTGTATCTCATGGACAGTTGCCGGGAGGAGGAATCGAATGGAGAAACAAAAGAAGAAGAAACCGTTGATGATGAGGAGGAAGTAGCTACTGTGGAGGCCCCTCCAGAAATCTCTCTCCATGCTATGACGGGTGTGGCCACACCACAAAAGATGCGGGTTAAAGGGATGATCTCCAGACGACCCATGATGGTGTTGATCGACTCCGGTAGTACTCATAATTTCTTAAGTCCTGAATTAGCAAAAAAAGCAGGATTAAGAATATTAAAGAACAAACGTGTGGAAGTGATGGTAGCAACTGGAGATCGTGTGTTCAGCGAGGGCAAGGCAGTAAACGTCACTTTATTTCTACAAAATTCTCCTATTACTACCGAATTTTATTTGCTTGATATCGGTGGCTGTGATGCAGTATTAGGAGCTTCTTGGTTACAAACGCTTGGCCCAATCACCTGGGATTTTGCAAATCTCATGGTGGAATTTCAATTGGATGGGAAACTCCATCACCTACAAGGAAGCATGTCCAAAGATGTGGAGTTGGTTGGAGATAATCACATGAGGAAATTGAGCAAATCAAGGAAGGAAGGAGTGGTGCTTCAGTTATTCAAAATTTCTGGATTCTTACCAGAATCGTGCAAAGACCCTCAAATCCAACGTGTACTTGATGAATTCAACGGAATCTTTGCAACACCACGTGGCTTACCTCCACAGCGACAACACGATCACCGGATTCCACTATCGCAAGGAGCACGTCCAGTAAGTGTACGACCGTATAGATATCCTTACTTTCAGAAATCAGAAATTGAAAAGATTGTGTGGGATATGCTATATGATGGGATCATACAGCCTAGTCAAAGTCCATACTCATCACCCATCATATTGGTCAAGAGGCATGATGGAACGTGGAGAATGTGCGTTGACTACCGTGCCCTTGACAAAGAAATTGTTAAAGACAAGTTCCCAATCCCGGTGATTGACGAGCTATTGGACGAGTTGCATGGATCCATGATATTTTCCAAACTCGATCTGCGATCAGGGTATCATCAGATCCGAGTCCATCCTGATGACGTGCCAAAGACTGCATTCCGCCCGCGTCATTACGAATTTTTGGTTATGCCCTTTGGGCTTACCAACGCTCCATCGACTTTCCAAAGTCTCATGAACGAGGTATTTAAACCATATCTTCGTCAATTTATCTTAGTTTTTTTTTTTTATGGCATATTGATGTACAGTAAGACTAAAGATGAACTTGTGAACCATCTATGTGTGACGTTGGCCATACTTCAAAAAAATCAATTATATGCCAAAATTTCCAAGTGTCGATTTGCTGTTGAGCAAATAGAATATTTAGGACACATGGTGTCCCGTCATGGAGTTGCTGCTGATCCAGATAAAATATCCTGCATGATCAATTGGCCAGAACCGTCCACCATCAAGGAGTTGAGGGGATTTCTCGGCTTAATCGGGTATTATCCTAAATTCATCAGAGATTATGGCAAGATTGCAGGACCCTTAATGGCCATGTTGAGGAAAAACTCCTTCACGTGGACCCCATCAAGCAAAGAAGCATTTGCTAAATTAAAGGAGGTGGTTACAACCCCACTCGTTTTGGCATTACCTAATTTCTCTCAACCGTTCGAAATCGAATGTGACGCATCTGGAGGGGGAATAGGAGCTGTCCTACTGCAACAAGGAAAACCATTGGCTTTCTTTAGCCAATCATTGAAGGGCAACACATTATCTCTATCCACCTATGAGAAGGAACTCTTAGCTTTGGTCTTATCAGTTGAAAAGTGGCGTCCATATCTTGTTGGGAAAGATTTTATTGTGAAGACAGATCACCAAAGTTAAAGTTCTTATTGGAACAAAGGATCGGGACGCCCATGCAACAAAGGTGGTTAAAAAAACTGATGGGGTGCAATTTCTCGGTCGAGTACAAAACGAGGAGAATGCTTGGCCGTGTCTGGGCCCACATCCGAATGGATCAACTTGGTGAAGGAGGATTACGAAAGTAGTACTTATCTGCAAGAGAATGTACGAAATTTTAAAGCTGGAAAATTAAGTTTGGCACGTTATTTACTTCATGATGATATTCTCTATTATAAAAGTAGGCTTTTCTTAAGCCCACAAAGTTCTATCATCAGTCAAATTCTGCTACAATTCCATTCGTCCCCGACTGCTGGACATTCAGGCTATCATGTAACTCTCAAAAGAATTAAGGATAATTTTTATTGGGAGGGAATGAAATCTGATGTTCGAAGGTTTGTCAAAGAATGTGATATATGTCAGCGTGTCAAATCTGAACATGTCTTCCCGGCCGGACTTCTTCAACCTCTACCGATTCCTACAAAGATATGGACGGATATTTCAATGGACTTCATTGAAGGGCTACCTCCATCTCACGGCTGGAACGTCATCTTCGTTGTGGTGGATCGACTCACAAAGTATGGATATTTCATATGTCTATCACATCCCTACACCGCCACTACCGTAGCACAAGCATTCATTGACAATGTTTTCAAACTCCATGGAATGCCATCAACCATTGTCAGCGATCGAGATAGCACCATCATCGGAATTTTTTGGCGGGAGTTTTTTCGGTTGCAAGGAGTTCAGTTGAACATGAGTTCATCGTATCATCCTCAATCTGATGGGAAAATTGAGGTCTTAAATCGAGGTATTGAAAATTACTTGAGATGTTTTGGAGGTGCATGACCAAGGCAGTGGCCCACATGGTTATCCTTATCCGAATATTGGTACAACACCAATTACCACTCAGCAACAAAAATGACGCCCTTTGAAGGTGTCTATGGAATTTCTCTTCCTCAACTGTTGGTTTATGTTTCGGGAACAACCAAAGTCCAATTTGTAGAAGACACCTTGAAGGACAGGGAAGCTATTTTGAAAATACTTAAGGAGAATCTCGTTGCAGCCCAACAACGCATGAAAAAGTTTGCAGACTCCAAGAGAACAGAAAGACATTCTGAAATAGGAGATTGGGTTTATCTTAAATTGCGACCTTATAGACAACATTCAGTTGCAATGAGAAGAGTCTTGAAGCCATCTCCCAGGTATTTTGGGCCCTACAAGATCCTTAAGAAGATTAGAACAGTAGCTTATTTGTTGGAGCTTCCGTATGGGTCTCGTATACATCTAGTGTTCCCCGTTTCCTGCCTTAAAAAGAAGATTGGTGCCAGTTCCATTACCCAATTAGAGTTACCATTCACTTCCAATGATGGTATTATCCAAGCAGAGCCGGAACAAATCTTAGATCGGCGGGTGACTAAACGAGGCAACCGGGCAAGGACTGAAGTATTAATCAAGTGGAAGGGAGCTAATGAAAGTGAGGCCACATGGGAGAGGTATCACGACTTGATTCAAATGTTTCCAAACTCTAACCTTGTGGACAAGGTTTAGATAAGGAGGAGGGAATGTTACGTATTGCATGGTGGCATGGGAAGTTGCATGATAGGAGGATGACGTGGATAACTAATGAAGGTGGGAGTGTAACTGATGGTGCAAGGGAAGGTGGAGAAGACCAGTTACACGTCTGTTAGATGATGTGGATAACTATTGAAGGTGGGAGAGTGGTCTTCATCGTGATGAAAGTGGATGGGTATGGGTAGTTTCGTGAACTACATGAGAAAGTCATCATTGTAATTATCATTAGTTAGTTACTTTCAGTCATTGTATTTAAATTGTAGGAAAAGCCTGAGAAGGCTATCTATCATTTTATGTGTAAAATTCCATCTGGAATTGGAAGTTGATTGCCCTCGAAGTCAATCTTGTTTAATGAACTAGAGGTCGGCTATCCTCGAATTTAGCTTCTTTTTTTTTCTTTTTCTGTATAACGGGTTACAAAAGAAAGGCACATAACAAACTAATATGTAGAATCGAGAAGGAAACAATCATGATAGTTGGGGTGATATCATGCTTATGATATAGTACAGATCTTTCTATTCTGGAGATGTGTTTTTGTTCAATCGAACCGTTGAGTTCCTTCATTTCTAACGAATCTCATCGCAGCAATCTCAAATCGTTGGATATGATTCTGGAGATGTGTTTTTGTTTCAATTCGAACCGTTGAGTTACTTCATTTCTAACAAATTTCATTGCAGCAATCTCAACCATTGGATATGATTAGATACAAGTATGCCCCGTTTTGTTAGAAACAAAAAAAAATGAACGAAAGAAAGAAAGAAAAATGTTCTACGGGAGTCGAACCCAGGTCGCTGGATTCAAAGTCCAGAGTGCTAACCACTACACCATTGGGCCGTTTATGGTCTTCGCAGAAAAGACATTAAACAAATCTGCGACTGAACTTGAATCAACATCTCTAACCTTGCATTTGGATACCAAGAAAATGTGTGAGAGAGTGAAAAAAAGTTTAGTTTTCTCGAAATCTGATGCATTTGGCTACCAAGAAAATGCAACAAACTGTATATTTTTTTTTTGAAAAAATGAATAATAAAAAATGCATTTTTTTTGTTATTGTAAGATTACTTCGAAAAGGCATCGTGAAAAAGTTGTTGTTGTTGTTTTTTTTCATCTTCTTCCTACATTGCCTTTCCAAAAACATCCAAATTTATAAGGGACATTAGGGGTGCAATTCAGTTTAATTTGGTTCAGGTTGACATCAACCCAAGACCAAACCAATATTAGTGAAGATTAACCCAAAATTGAACCGCATTGAACTATGAATCGAACTTTCCAATCTGAATATCAAACCAAATTAAAATGAAAAACCCTAAACCCAAACAAACCAATCTAATTCGATTTTATAATTTCAAAACCAAAACCAAACCCAAAAATTAGAAACCCAACTCAAAGTTGCACCCCTAGTTGACATAACACACATATGACTTATGGTATAACGTCAGAATTGAAAATTATGTTTGTGATTCTTATAACTTTTTTGCTTACCAAAGGGACAATTACATAATTTTCATTATAATAATACAATTTTCTTGCAACATCCAAACAACATCACAAAATTATTTCCACTTTTTTCTACACCGAGTTCATGCACATTACTTCTCACATGACGTTCTGGCATTTTCTTGATATGGAACAGAGTCTACAGTGAAAACCAAAAAAGAAAATTATTAGAAATCAGGATGGATATCATTTTCAACCCTTTCGTCTCGGAGTTGGTTTTTCAAAACACCTTGGCTCCATGAGCACAGAGAATCTGGAAATTCTCTTTTTCTCTCAAGCAGCAACTCATCATCATCATGATCATCATCTTGTGTTAAATAATCGCTCCATTTAGATGCTTCTTTGAACATTCTTGGCGGAGATTCCCTTTCCTCCTTATCTGTCATAATTCCACCATTAGCCAAGACTAAATCAGAAAAATTATATGCATTCGTGTTCAGATTTGCCCCAAAATAAGTGTTGCAAAATTCAAACAAACAGACACAATTTAGCCTCTTTTTCTTTAACTTTCTATAATGAAGAAAAGAGCTCCAGATTCCATAATCCAAAGTACCTTCAGATCTGATAGTCTTATTAGTATTTCTTCTCTTGGAGAATACAGGCTTCATAGCTTTGTTTCCTTCAGTAGTAGCCAATCCAATGCTATAGTTTTTCAGTTTGGGTTTCTTGAACATCTCTTTTGGCATCTCCGTCACAACATCTGGTTCTCGAAGATCCACTGCAGAGAAGAACGAAACATCAAATTGAGTTTAAATTTCGTTTAAAAACTGCAGATCTGTTGCAATAATAGGAAGTAATCTTAGACTATTAGTCATTAAAAAAAATGAAAAATTGGTTTCTTCATGTCTGCCATCATCTTCCTCTTCAGATCTGCAGCTTTTTCGTTTAAAAACTGCAGATCTGTTAAAATAATAAGAAGCAATCTTCGGCTAAAAGAAAAAGGGAAATAAAAACCTCTTGTTTCTTCATCTTTGTTATCATCTTCGTCTTCAGGATCGAGAAACTGAGTCCAATCGTTTCGTCTCTTCTTTCCGTTGCTGCTCATATCAAGATCATCGACCTTTTCAGGCGGCGGGAATCGATCTTCGATTTCGTTTTCCTCAGCGAATTGGCGGGACATGTTGAATCCTTGGACGAACTTGCGAACATCTTTGGCCATGAATCCCTGAGCAAACACCTTCCGTACGGACTGCTTCTGGTTGCAGATCACGCAGTTCCACCTGTTGCTGCTCTTCTTCTGTTGCTTCACCTGAATCAAAAGTAAGAAACACGGCTGGAAGAACTGGAGCAATAAATTGAGAAGAAGCTTGAGAAAGAAAGAGAGTTGAAGATTTACCTGCATTGTTGAGCATTGGCAACATTGGACGGCGATGAAGATCGTCGGCATTGATGATCGAAGCTCTGAGAGTTTGGAATTCCTTTTTTCTTTTCTTTTCCTCTTTCGGTTTAAAATTTTAAATTCACGAAGAATTTTGGCGCCAAAGGAAAAGGAAGAATATTTCTTTTGGCCTGGTCGATACGGATCGGCCGGTTGGACCGGTCAGCGGGAATCTACAAACAAATTTTAGGGTGAATTACATTCACACCCATCAGGTTTACTATAATAGCAAACAATACCCCTCAAACCTCAACCATCACAAACACCTCCCTATAGTTTGAAAGTATGTTAAAAAATTCCTTTCGTTAATAACGGTCAATAAAGTAACAAAATATTTGTGTTTTTGCTTATAACATTGTATTTTAAGAACGAAAATACCCTAACATATCTTGTTTAATGATCTTAAAAACGAAAAATAGGTGTTTAGGTGGAAGAAGAAAGAAGCTTCATAATAATGAAAATTGTAAAAATCTTTTTGCTTATAAGAGCATATTTTAAGGGCAAAATTACTCTTATATACTTTATTTAATGATCTTAAGAACAAAATAGGTTATGTGGAAGAAGAAAGACACTTTGTAATAATGAAAATTGTGAAAACCGCATCATTTAGTACGGGTGTCAATTGGTTCGGTTAAAACCGCAAACCGAATAAATCGAACCGAAAAAAATCGGTTTGGTTCGATTATTTATATTTTCGGTTCAGTTATGGTTTAAGAAATGCCAAACCGAATTAATTTTGTTTGGTTTATAGTTTAGACCTTTATTTAACCGAACCAAACCGAAAACTGAACCGAAATAACCGAACTTACCTAAACCGATAACCAAATCGAACTAAACCGATAACCAAACCGAGTAGTAGGGGCGTGCAGCAGCGCCCCGCGCAGGCCCACCCGCGCAGGGCCATTATTTGTGTTTTATTGTCCCACATCGGTTGGGGATTAGTTAATCCCCAACCGATGTGCTATAAA